>JAGIQG010000003.1:138342574-138435108 GCA_024679065.1 Sphyrna mokarran | reverse complement strand
TCTAACCTATGCATCCCAGGACACTAAGGGCAATTTTTAGCATGGCCAATTAACCTAACCCTCACATCTCTTAAGGGGGGGAGGAGTGGCATTATTGGTCAAAGACTGTATCACGGTGATAGAAAAGAAGTTTGATGAGGACTTGTCTGTTGAGGTAGTATGGGCTGAGATTAGAAACAGGAAAGGAGAGGTCACCCTGTTGGGAGTCTTTTATAGACCTCCTAAAAGTTCTAGAGAGGTTGAGGAAAGGATTGCAAAGTCAGTTCTGGTCAGGAGTGAAAGTAATAGGGTAATTGTGATGGGGGACTTTAACTTTACTAATATTGATTGGAATAGCTATAGCTCTAGCTCGTTAGAGGGGTCAGTTTTCGTACAAAGTGTGCAGGAAGGTTTTTTGACTCAGTATGTAGATAGGCCAACTAGAGGTGAGGCTACATTGGATTTGGTGCTGGGCAATGAGCCAGACCAGGTGTTAGGCTTGGAAGTTAGTGAACATTTTGGTGATAGTGACCACAATTCGGTTACGTTCACCTTAGTGATGGACAGGGATAGGCATGAAGCTGGGGGCAGTAGTTATAGCTGGGGGAAGGGTAATTATGAGGCCATCAGGAGAGAATTAGGGTGCATAGATTGGACTAGGAAACTACAGGGACTGGGAACATCTGGAATGTGGTGCTTATTCAAGGAGCAGCTGCTGCGAGTCCTTGATAAGTATGTCCCTGTCAGGCAGGGAGGAAATGGTCGAGTAAGAGAGCCTTGGTGTACGAAAAAAGTTGATTTGCTGGTTAAAAGAAAAAGGAGGCTTATGTCAGGATGAGGCTTGAAGGCTCAGTTAGTGCAATGGATAGCTATAGATTAGCCAGGAAGGAGCTAAAAAGTGAATTGAGGAGAGCTAAGAGGGGACACGAGAAGATGTTGGCTGATAGGATTAAGGAGAATCCTAAAGCTTTCTTTCGATATGTTAAGAATAGAAGATTGGTTAGGGCAAGATTAGGGCCAGTCATAGACAGCAGTGGGAAGTTGTGCGTGGAGCCTGAAGAGATTGGTGAGGCACTGAATAAATATTTCTCTTCGGTATTCACGCAGAGTGCTGGAAATGTAGCTATGGAGAACACTGAGGTACAGGGTTGCAAATTGGGAAGTATTGTAGTAGATAGGGAGGATGTGTTAGAAATTCTCGAGGGTTTGAAGTTGGATAAGTCCCCTGGGCCGGACGGGATTTACCCTAGGATTCTCTGGGAGGCAAGAGAGGAGATTGCAGAGCCTCTGGCTCTGATCTTCAGGTCCTCGTTGGTTACGGGTGTGGTTCCGGAGGACTGGAGGATAGCGAATGTGGTCCCATTGTTTAAGAAGGGGAAGAGAGACCTTCCAGGGAATTATAGGCCAGTGAGTCTTACTTCTGTTGTGGGCAAGGTATTGGAGAGAATTATTAGGGATAGGATTTATAGTTATTTAGAGAGAAATGAATTGATTGGGGATAGTCAGCATGGTTTCGTGAAGGGTAGGTCATGCCTTACTAACCTCATTGAGTTTTTTGAGAAAGTGACCAAAGAGGTGGATGGGGGTAAGGCGGTTGATGTAGTATATATGGACTTTAGTAAGGCGTTTGATAAGGTGGCCCATGGAAGACTTCTACAGAAAATGCAGATGTGTGGAATAGAGGGTGATTTAGCTAATTGGATTAGGAATTGGCTGGCAGATAGAAGACAGAGGGTGGTGGTTGATGGGAGATATTCATCGTGGAGTTCGGTGACGAGTGGTGTGCCTCAGGGGTCTGTTTTGGGGCCCCTGCTGTTTGTAATTTTTATAAATGATCTGGATGAGGGTATTGAGGGATGGATCAGTAAATTTGCAGATGACACTAAAGTCGGTGGAGTGGTAGATAGTGAAGAGGGGTGTTATAGTTTACAGAGTGACTTGGACAAGTTGCAGAGCTGGGCCGAGAGGTGGCAAATGGAGTTTAATGTGGAAAAGTGTGAGGTAATGCACTTTGGCAGGAACAATAAATGTGTAGAGTATAGGGCTAATGGTAGGGCTCTTAATAGTGTTGAGGAACAGAAGGATCTTGGTGTATGTGTCAATAGATCCCTGAAAGTAGGCAGTCAAGTGGATAAAGTTGTTAAGAAGGCATATGGAGTCTTAGCTTTTATTGGTAGGGGGATTGAATTTAGGAGCCGCAGCATCATGTTGCAACTGTACAAAACTCTAGTGCGGCCGCACTTGGAGTATTGTGTGCAGTTCTGGTCCCCACATTATAAGAAAGATGTGGAGGCATTGGAGAGGGTACAGAGGAGGTTTACCAGGATGTTGCCTGGTATGGAGGGCAGGTCCTATGAAGAGAGGTTGAAGGATTTGAGGTTGTTTTCGTTAGAAAGGAGGCGGCTAAGAGGGGATCTTATTGAAGCATATAAGATGATTAGAGGTTTAGATAGGGTGGACAGTGATAGCCTTTTTCCTAGGATGGAGAAAGCTAGCACGAGGGGACACAGCTTTAAATTAAGGGGTATGAGTTATAGGACGGATATCAGAGGTAGGTTCTTTACTCAAAGAGTGATTAGGGAGTGGAATGCCCTGCCTGCAGCTGTTGTAGATGCGCCAAGTTTGGTGGCGTTTAAGAGGTTAATTGATAAGTATATGGAAGAGAAGGGAATGGTTTAGTTTGGAGGGGCATTGCTTTTTATTTTGGTCGGCACAACATCGAAGGCCGAAGGGCCTGTTCTGTGCTGTAATGTTCTATGTTCTATGTTCTATCTTTGGACTGTGGGAGGAAACCAGAGCACCTGGAGGAAACCCACGCAGACACGAGGAGAATATGCAACCTCCACACAGACAGTGATCTGAGCCGGGAATCAAACCCTGGTCCCTGGAGCTGTGAAGCAGCAGTGTTAACCACTGTGCAGCCAATGTTGATGCTGTGATTGTTGAGCAGAGAGCTGGCAACTGGAGATAATCAGCAGTGGGAGTGGATTGGGAGGAGGAAGGTATCCATATACCCACTGAACCCTTCAGGAAAAGCTTGGCCAGCACTTGGAACGTGAGCCAGAGAAAGTGGCCTCTGGGAAAGACAATAAGGTCTCGCATTCCTATAGCGCATCTCACAAACACTGCCTGACCTAAAGTGCTTTGTGAATTGCAGTTACTGTTCACTGCAGGAAATACCACAGCCACTTGGTGCACAGCAAGATCCCAGATACGGCCATGAGATAATACTGTGAGGAAGATATTAATTGTAGCATAAATATTGGCCAGAACTGCGGGGCAGCATTGTCACTGAGTGTTACTGAGAGTGAACGTGGAGCCTTGCTTTAACATTTCACACAGAGAGAACAGTGCTGAAACCGATACCGGTAAAACTCACTGCCTCTTAGTGACATCATTACAGCAACAACAACAACATGTTATAACAACAACCGTTGCAATAACAACATATTACAACACATTACAATAACAACACATCACAACAACTGATTACAACAACTAAATGTGGGAACTGGTGGAGGTTACAGAGATAGGGAGGGCTGTGGCAGATGAGAAAGTTACAGATATAGAGAGGGTTATGAATATGGAGGGGGTTACAGAGATAAGGAGGGTAGTGAGTATGGAGGGGGTTACAGAATTGGGGGGGTTGTGAGTGTGGATGGGGTTATGGAGATAGGGATGAGACCATGGAGAGATCTGTAAACAGGAGAGTTTTACAAATTCAGGCAATTCTGAACTGAGAGGTGGAGTCAGTCAGTGAACAGACTGGTAACTGGCATTTGCTGTTGGTTACATAGAACATAGAACATTACAGCGCAGAACAAGCCTTTCGGCCTTCGATGTTGCGCCGACCAATTAGGAAAAAGCAATGACCCTCTAACCTAAACCATTCTCTTTTCGTCCATAAACTTATCTACTAACCTCTTAAACACCCCCAAACTTGGCGCATCTACAACTGACGCAGGCAGGGCATTCCATACCCTAACCACCCTCTGGGTAAAGAACCTACCTCTGATATCCGTCCTATAACTACCACCCTTAATTTGAAGCTATGTCCCCTCGTGCTAGCTTTCTCCATCCTAGGAAAAAGGCTATCACTGTCCACCCTATCTAAACCTCTAATCATCTTATATGTTTCAATAAGGTCTCCTCTTAGCCGCCTTCTTTCTCACGAAAACAACCTCAAATCCCTCAGCCTCTCTTCATAAGACCTGCCTTCCATAACAGGCAACATCCTGGTAAACCTCCTCTGTACCCTCTCCAATGCCTCCACATCTTTATTATAATGTGGGGACCAGAACTGTACACAATACTCCAAGTGCGGCCGCACTAGAGTTTTGTACAGTTGCAACATGACGTTGCAGCTCCGAAATTCAATCCCCCTACCAATAAAAGCTAAGTTAGGATATGGGCAGCAAATAACCTGATATTTATAGACAGTCAGAACACAGGAGAGCATTGGAATAATTTCAGTGGTATTGAGTGAGGGTTTCAGTAGTCGATAAACTGTGGGTGGAGTAAAGACAGCTAGTAGTGTTGATGATGATGGAGTTGGAAGCTGAGCTCTGTCTCCAGTAGAATGTGCAAGTTGTGAATGGTCAGGTTAAGCACACACAATGAATGGTACAGGGAATGGGGCTGAAGGGGGGAATGGGGCTGGGGGGAGTAGGACTTGGGGGATAGGGGGGCTGGGAGAGAGTGGGCTGGGGGGGAGTAGAGCTGGGGGAGGAGTGGGGTGGGGAGAGTGGAGCTGGGAGTGAGTGGGTTGGGATGGTTGGCTGGAAGGTAGTGGGGCTGAAGAAGGGGAGTGGGGTTGGGAGAATGGGGCTGGGGGAGTGGGGTTGGGAGACAATGGGGCTGGGAGGGAATGGGGTTGGGGAGAATGGGACTAGAGGAAGTGGGACTGGGGGAGTGGGGTTGGCAGGGAGTGGGGTTGAGGTGGGTGGGCTGGAGGGAGTGGGGCTGGGACGAAGTGGGGTTGGGGGAGAGTGGGGCTGCGGGAATGGAGCTGGGGGAGTGGGGCTGGGGGAGTGGAGATGGGGGGAAGTGGGGCTGGGGAATGGAGCTGGGACGGATTGGGCTTGGGAGGGAGAGGTGCGTGGGGAGAATGGGGTTGGAGGGAGAGTGGTTGGGGAGGATGGGGCTGGGGGAGTGGAGCTGGGGGAATGGAGTGGGGGAATGAAACTCTGGGGAGGTGTGGGTCTGGGAGAGTGGAGCTGGGGGAGACTGGGGCGGGGGAATGGAGCTTGGGGAGGGAGTGGGGCTGGGGGGAATGCTTATTGAAAGAAATGGTGTCATGCTGGACTAGCTTCACACAAACAGATTAACCAATCCTGGGCCAATGGGAGGGGAATGGGAGGAGTGGGCAGTATGGGGGGGCAATAGGCGATTGCTCTGATTAAACAATTCCCAGATAGACTGAGCAACTCGAGCTGGTAAAATCTGGGAAAGATTCTGAATGTACTGAGATCACCACCACCCCCACCCCCCACAACCCTTCCGCCTCTGCCTATCCTTGGTCCTTCGGATTTAATGACCATGTGAACTGCGATTTTAAACAAATAAAAAGACAGCTTAATTCTAGTTCACAGACAGAGAGGAGGTGCTGGTCATGTTGTAGCTGCTTCCCTCCCCAGCAAGTGATTTCAGGGCTGTCCCTCAGTGTAACTGAGATTAAACCTGCCCCAAATCAAGAAGTGTCTGAATATTGGGTAAATCAGGAGAACCTGTCAGGAAGGTGACTGAACAGAGAGCAAGGACTGAATGTAACTGGGAAAAGAACCAGAGGCTGCACAAGGGCAGTGTTTTATCCAGTGATCTGAAAGGTGCTGCCTGAAACAGCGTTGGAAGCAGATTCAATAATAATTTTCAAACCGGAATTGGAGAGATCCATGTAGGGCAAGGGGGAAAGATTCCAATTGGATAACTCTCTCAAAAAGCCCATACAGGCACAATGGGCTGAATGGATTCCTGTGTGGTTCGATTCTATTATTTGATGGTACAATCCAACAATGGGCACTTGAGATTTCAAAGTTTCTCCTCACCAACACTTGACTCTTGTTAACTGAGAAACCCAACATTGGAAAGCCCTCAAACTGTCAGTGATACTGTTGCAGCCCACGCACTGACTCCTCCATCATACTCAGCTCTGTACCTGAGGGAGAGCAGAGGATGAGGGGTAATTAACAGAATGAGGAATCTCTACAGCATCATCAACTGTGACTGGACATTTCATTCACCATAGGAGTGAACTTTCTATCAAAGCTCCTCTGATAGATTCTCACCTTTCAAACATTTCAACAGCCAGGGCAATTAGCAGTTATCCCAGCTTCTCACTATTTCCCGGAATTCCAGGAAAAACAGTGCAAAGGGCTTTGCAGAATTAGATGCTTTGTTTTTAAACGATTGTGTCCAGGGATTGCAATGTTGATTATCCCACTTTAACAAATACACTCCTTTCAAATCACACCTAATGACCTTCATGAGAGATGTTGCTGTTTTTAGGATGGTACAGAAAGGCTGCAGTTCTCACTGAAGGTTCAGAAGCTGACATTTCATCTCAATTCCACAATCCCTTTTCACTTTGAAATTGCTGACACAGTTTTCTGAGCACCCAGAAGATGAGGAGATGGAAATAAATCAGGAGCACTCACCCTAGCCATGGAGGTATTCCATCTTGCTGTTAGGGAAACAGGTGCTGAGATGGTCCCAATGTTTATGTCATGTTCCAGTCAAAACCACGTTTGTCCACCTCCTTCCCGACTCTGAACACAAATCCTCACACTCACAGAATCAAGTACAGCTTTCTGCTACATGCTGCCAGACTGAGCTCAGAGATACCCAGCCCGATCTGTGAGCATACGCCAGCCTCCCGCTGCGGATTTGAACAACACAGTCTGGAGAGAGAGAGAGAGAGGGCTGTCGGATGCACTGATGCAGAAGTGATAGGAAGGGGGGGCGGGGGGGGAGGTGGTGGAATAGAGAGCAGAACGCTGAGAATCCCACACAGCCTGCTCTCCCATCTCCTGGGTACAGCTTCATTATACAATGGGCAGGCGATGGTTATAAATTAGATTATTACTTGGCAAATATTTTTATGTGGGTGTATGTGTATGTGATGGAAAGATTGTGTATGTTTGTGTGTGTGTGTGTGAGTGAGACAGGTGTGTGTATGTACACGGTAGTATGTATGTGTGTGTGTGTGAGTGTGTAAATATGTCTGAGTTGTCTGAAATGTATGGTGTGTGTATATGCTCGGATGTATGTACTTAATAGGTATGTGCACATGTGTTTGTGTGTAAGTATGTGCTTGTACATTTGTGAGTGAATGAATGTTTATGTATGTGTGTCCTCATGTGAGTGATGAATGAGCATGTGTGTGTGTGAGACTGTCTGTGTGTGTGTGAGTATGTATGTGCCTGAGTGTGTGTGCGAATGCCAGTGTGTGAAGATATGACTGCGTGAGTATGTGTGTGAGATTTGTGTGTGTGAAAGTGGGTGCGTGTGTGGGTGGATGGAAGTGTGTGTGGGTGGGTGTATGTATGTGTTTGTAGGTGAATGTGTCTGTGTTTGTGTAGTTGGGTGTGTATGTGAGGGGATAGGTTTGAGTGTATGAATGGGTGAATGTATGAGTGTAGATGGGTATGGTGTGGGGGGTGAGTGCGTTTGTGTGTGTGTGTGTGTGTGTGTGAGGGTATGCGTGTAAGTCTGAGTGTGGGTGGGTAGATGGGTGGGTGTGTGGATAGGTGTGTGTGGATGGGTAGGTGTGTGGGTGGATAGGTGTGTGCGTAAGGTGAATGTGTGTGTATGTGAGGGGGTGGGTTTGTGTGTGTGGATAGGTGTATGCGTATGTAGATGAATATGTTTGTGTGGGGAGGGTGAGTGTGTGTGTTTGTGTGTGAAAGTGGGTGGGAGTGTGTCTGGGTGGGTACATGTATATGTGTGTAACTGAATGCGTGTTTGTGTGTGTGTAGTGGGTGTGTATGTGAGAGGGTGGGTTTGTATGTGTGGGTGAGTGAATGTGTGTGTGTAGGTGGATGTGTGTGTGGGGGTGTGGGTTTGTGTGTGTGTGTATATGTGTGTATGTGTGTGTGTATGTGTAGGTGGATGTGTGTATGAGGGAGTGGATTTGTGTGTATGTGTTTATGTGTGTGTATATGTGTGTGTATGTGTAGGTAGATGTGTGTGTGTATGTGTGTAGGTGGATGTATGTGTGGGGGAGTGGGTTTGTGTGTGTGTATGGGGGAGTGGATTTGTGTGTGTGTGTATATGTGTGTGTGTGTATGTATGTGTGTGTATGTGTGTATTGTGTGGAGGTGTGTGTGTGTGGGCTTGTGTGTGTGTGTGGATTTGTGGTGTGTGTGGGGGGGTGTGGGTGTGTGTGTGAAGAGGTGTGGGGGTGTGGGTTTGTGATGTGTGTGTGTGTGGTGGTGTGGGTGTGTGTGTGAAGAGGTGTGGGGGTGTGGGTTTGTGTGTGTGTATGGGGGAGTGGATTTGTGTGTGTGTGTATATTGTGTGTGTGTATGTGTGTGTGTGTATGTGTTGTGTGTGTGTGTGGAGGTGTGTGTGTGTGGGCTTGTGTGTGTGTGTGGATTTTGTGTGTGTGTGTGTGGGGGGGGTGTGTGTGTGTGTGTGAAGAGGTGTGGGGGTGTGGTTTGTGTATGTGTGTGTTGTGGTGGTGTGGGTGTGTGTGTGAAGAGGTGTGGGGGTGTGGTTTGTGTATGTGTGTGTGTGTGGTGGTGTGGGTGTGTGTGTGAAGAGGTGTGGGGGTGTGGGTTTGTGTGTGTTCGTGGAAAGATTATGACAATGAGACATGAAATGCTGAATTCTGGAAATGAAATGGGGAAAGATGGGAAGCTTTGGGAAAATGCCTGGATCACAGTTTCCAGCCGCTGCTTGGGGATTTTGAGACATTAGTGACACAGGGTTGTGTATTGGCGATGATCAGACTCGGGGGAGGGAGATCCTCTTGGAGATTTCACTCTGTGTTCACTGCTTTTAATTAAATAACACAATCCACAAGATGACAGCACAGGTTTAATGTGTTATAAATACTAATATATATTTTAATATTGCTATCCTAATGTGAATATGTATATTATAATATTGGTTATTATCTCTTACAGCTTCTCCTGTTTAATTGATGGGTACAGGGGGAGGTTGCAGGGATTTAAGGATTATATAATTGTCCTTTAGCACAGAGAACAGTTTGTGCAAATTTCATCCTCACACTCAGAGTGGGATGTAAAATTGACTCTCTCACATCAAGTTCCCCACCAAGAAGAAATATGACACACTGCATGTAGAAAGCACCTTTAATGTAGTGAGATGTCCAATATGCTTCACAGGTATGGGAACAAAAATCTGATTTGAATGAGCAAATGTCTCAGAGAGATTTAAGAAGTATTGAAAAGGTCAATCTGTTGAGGAACCAATTAGAGAATATGCTATTAAAGTGAAGGAGATTCTAGGAAAGAGTAATCATAACATGCTTGAATTTAAGCTTGAGTTTGAGAATGATTTAGCTATGTCTGAAACAAGACTCGATGTAGATATGAGGTGAGAGTTGGATAGGGTAGATTGAGGCTCAATGAAGTGAGAGTTGGATAGGGTGGATTGAGAAATCAGATTAATGGATGCAATGATAAAGAAGACAAGGCAAATGGTTAAAAAAAATTTGGAATTTGCAATCATTCCCTTAATGAATAAAAACGCAACAAGAAATGTAGTTCAGCTCTGGCTGATGAGGGCACTAAATGGAAAGCAAAGGTTTATAATGTTGCCGGAGAGCACAGTAAGACTGAGGATTGAGAAGACTTTAGAATTTAGCGAAGGAGAAGCAAGATATTGATAAAGAAAGAGAAAATGAGAGCAAACCATCACTAGAAGCATCAAAACAAATTGTACAAACTTTGAGAGGTATATAAAATGGGAAGATATTAGTGAGAGTAAAGACAGGATCCTTTGGGGCAGAGACAGTAGAATGTAAAATAAGGGAATGCAGAGATATTAAATTCTGCAGCTGGCTTCCCAGCGAAAATCAGGAAGCTGAGAGTTAGTTATAAAATAATACTGGAGAAATTAATGGGACTTAACAAATCTCCTGCCAGTGACCACCAGCTACAAATAGTTTGAAAAGATGAAGCTATATGCTAACTGAGTGCATTGATTCTGATGTTCTAGAACTCTTTGTTTTTTGCACAATCTGTGGACAGTAAGAAACGTAACCTCAATATTCAAGAAAAGGAGGAATGGAGGAAACAGGAGACTAGACCATTTAACACAAATTAGTAGTGAACCTAAGAACACAACAAATAGAAAAAGGCCATTCAGCCTATCGAGCTTGCTCTGCCAATCAATGAAATTGTGGCTGATTGACTTTCTGCACTGTTCTCAGATACCTCGATGATTTTAATATGTTGAAATCTATCGCTTTCAGTCTTGAACATACGCAATGACAGATTCTCCACATCCTGGGGCATACAGAATTCCAGAATTCTCCACCCACTGAGTGAAGAAACTCCTTCTCATCCCAGTCCTAAATGACCATCCCCTTATTCTGAAGCTGTGTCCCCTGATTCTAAGCACCACAGCCTCCCCTCCAACCCCAGCCTGGAGAAACATCCTTCCTCACCTACCCTGTCAAACTCTGAAGATTGTTATATGTTTGATTGAAATGACCTCCCATTCTTCTAAACTCCAGCAAATTAAGAGCATATCTGTCTCATTTTTTCTCATTAGGATAATCCTTCCATCTCAGGAATTAACTTATTGAACCTTTGTTTGCTAGCACGAGGGGACACAGCTTTAAATTAAGGGGTATGAGTTATAGGACGGATATCAGAGGTAGGTTCTTTACTCAAAGAGTGATTAGGGAGTGGAATGCCCTGCCTGCAGCTGTTGTAGATGCGCCAAGTGTGGTGGCGTTTCAGAGGTTAGTTGATAAGTATATGGATGAGAAGGGAATGGTTTAGTTAGGAGGGGCATTGCTTTTATTTTGGTCGGCACAACATCGAAGGCCGAAGGGCCTGTTCTGTGCTGTATTGTTCTATGTTCTATGTTCTATGTTCTATGTTCTATGTTCTATGTTCTATGTTCTATGTTCTATGTTCTATGTTGTGTTCCCTCTATGGCAAGTATATCTTTGATTTTGATTTTGATTTGATTTGATTTATTATTGTCACATGTATTAACATACAGTGAAAAGTATTGTTTCTTGCACACTATACAGACAAAGCATACCATTCATAGAGAAGGAAGCGAGAGAGTGCAGAATGTATCGTTACAGTTATAGCTCGGGTATAGAGAAAGATCAACTTAATGCAAGATAAGTCCATTCAAAAGACTGCATGGGATTGGTCTGAGATGAAGGGAGGCCAGCAATTGCGGTGGGCTGTGTGCAGGGTGGTGGTGGGGTGTGTGTGGGTGGGGGGTGGTCTGCCGGGGGGAGAGTCACCACTATTGGGGGAGATGGGCTGGACATTGGGGCACACTGGGATGGTGGCTGGGGAGGGGGGTGTGAAGTGTCAGGGCTGGCCTGAGAATTGTTGTGGTGGCTGCGATCGGGATGTGGGGGAAGCTGGAGAGGCCACATTATGGGGTTCTGGGCTGGCTAACAATTGAGCTGTCCAGGAAACAGAGGGACTGACAGATCATGGTCACTACACATGCGCAGAGTTCCAGAACTGTTCGAGTCCGGTGTGAATAGATCCCACCTCCCCTGGGTTTTTAATGAGAGTCACGATTGGGATCTCTGCAGTGATGATGTAGAGATGCCGGCGTTGGACTAGGGTAAACTCAGTAAGAGGTCTGACAACACCAATTTTAAATCCAACTTATTTATTTGACAGTAAACTTGCTAGCTTTCAGCCTTTGTGTCTTCGTCAGGCAGATGAGGAAGGCACAAAGGCTCATTCACCTAACGAAGGCAGAAAGGCCAAAAGCTAGCAGGTTTACTATCAAATAAATTGGTTGGATTTAAAATTGGTGTTGTCAGACCTCTTACTGAATCTCTGCAGTGCACAGAGTGAAGTTGAACTGAGAAAACAGTTTTCCTACTAAATCAGCACTTTTGGGAGAATTGCTCTCTACATTAGGGATATGGAAAATCAGAAAATTATAATATAATTGAACAAAGTCAGCATGGTTTTGTGGAAGAGAAATAATATTTGACAAATGATAATCACAATCATAAAATCCTTACGGTGCAGAAGGAGATCATTAGGCTATTCGAGTCTGCACCAACTCTGACAGAGCATCTTACCCAGGCCCACTACCTGCCCTAGCCCTGTAACCCCATGCATTTCCCATGGCTAATCCCCCTACCTACACTTTTTTGGACACCAAGTGGCAATTTAGTACGATCAGTTCATCTAACCTGCATATCTTTGGAGTGTGAGAGGAAACCAGAGCACCTGGAGGAAACCCACACAGGCACTGGGAGAACATGCAAACTCTGAATCGAACGTGGGTCCCTGGCACTGTGAGGCAGCAGTGCTAACCACTGTGTCACCGTTATTGAACATGTGACTAGCAGGGGAACCTGTGAATATAGTATATTTAGAATTTCTAAAATCATTTGATAAGATACCACATAAAAAGTTATTGCAGAAAATTAGGATTCATCCATACCTGAAAATATCTGACATTGATTCAGCATTTAGAAAAAATTGTCAGCAATTGCTACTGATCTGAATTCAGGTGGTAGAATTTGGATTAATCTTTTTGGGATTAATATATTTACCACGGATTGAGGATTTGTAAATGGACAGAAAACAGAAAGCAGGGAATGAGGAAGTGATTTTCACTTTGTGGATTGTGGCTAATCGGATCAATGCTTGGGTCACAGCTGTTCCCAATTGATGTGGTAGATGAGAGGACAGTGTCATGTGTCAGAATTTGCTGAACTTACAGAGTTAGGGGAGAAATAAGGTTAACGCAAAGTAGCTGAAGAGGAATTTAGAGTGTGGACAAGAACATGGCATGTGGATTATAATGCAGTGAAATGTGAAATCCTCTGTACTAACAGGAATGATAGAAATATGGGAATTTGTAAATGGAGAGAGACTGGGAAATGCTGGTGTTCAGAAGCATCTGTGTATCCTCGTACATAATTCACAGAATGTTAACATGCAAGGCCAAGCAAGCAATTAGTGTGTTAACCTCGATTATAAAAGGTTTGGACTATAAGTGAGAAGAGGTTTCACTGTAAATTGTACAGGGCTTTGGTGAGACCGACCTGGAGAATTATGTACAATTCTGTTTTGTATAGAATGGAGGATAAATATTTGATTTTGATTTGATTTATTATTGTCACGTGTCAACATATAGTGAAAAGTATTCTTCTTGCTTGCTATACAGACAAAACATACCATTCATAGAGAAAGAAATGAGAGAGTGCAGAATGTAGTGTTACATTCATAGCTAGGGTGTAAACAAAGATTAACTTAGAACAAAGAACAAAACAGCACGGGAAATAGGCCCTTCGGCCCAACGAGCCAGCACTGCTGTCCCAATGTTCCCACCTCTACCTGTGATCCCTGTCCATGTTTATAGATCTATGGATTAAAAACCAAATTTGAGACAATTTAGGGAGAATTTGTTTTGCCAATTAGCCTAAGAGCACATCTTTGGGATGTGGGAGGAAACCGGAGCACCCGGAGAAAACCCACGCAAGCACGGGGAGAATGCGCAAACTCCCACAGACACAGGCCCAAATCCATGTATCTGCACAGCACAGCGATAGTCACTGAGCTGTCGTGTTGCCCATCAAATGGTCCAGGTCAAGCGTACACTAACGACGTGAAGCACTAGGATACTCTCGAAAAAATCCAAGAGCAGCCCTCTCACGACCCATCGCGTGTATGCCCTTTGTTAGACAACAAGGTGGACCAAAGCACCTGTAGGATAAAAACAAGTACATCAATATCATCATCTATTTACACACTTCCCAGGGACTCCCAAGGCTCATGATCCCTATTTTAAATCAGTTTTCTATACCCCTTCATTCCCATTCTGTCCATGTGCCCATCTAAGTATTTCTTAAATAACTCCAGAGTACCTGCCACCACCACTTTACTTGGCAGCGCATTCCATACCCCCACCACCCTCTGTGTGAAAAAACTCCCTCTAGCATCCAAATTATACCCTACCCCCCTCACCCTAAGCCCTTGACCCCTCATGGTATTTGAGTCCATCCTGGGAAAAAGCTTAACCCTGTTTATTCTATCTATAGAACATAGAACATAGAACAATACAGCACAGAACAGGCCCTTCGGCCTTCGATGTTGTGCCGACCAAAATAAAAAGCAATGCCCCTCCAAACTAAACCATTCCCTTCTCTTCCATATACTTATCAACTAACCTCTTAAACGCCACCAAACTTGGCGCATCTACAACAGCTGCAGGCAGGGCATTCCACTCCCTAATCACTCTTTGAGTAAAGAACCTACCTCTGATATCCGTCCTATAACTCATACCCCTTAATTTAAAGCTGTGTCCCCTCGTGCTAGCTTTCTCCATCCTAGGAAAAAGGCTATCACTGTCCACCCTATCTAAACCTCTAATCATCTTATATGTTTCAATAAGATCCCCTCTTAGCCGCCTCCTTTCTAATGAAAACAACCTCAAATCCTTCAACCTCTCTTCATAGGACCTGCCCTCCATACCAGGCAACATCCTGGTAAACCTCCTCTGTACCCTCTCCAATGCCTCCACATCTTTCTTATAATGTGGGACCAGAACTGCACACAATACTCCAAGTGCGGCCGCACTAGAGTTTTGTACAGTTGCAACATGATGCTGCGGCTCCTAAATTCAATCCCCCTACCAATAAAAGCTAAGACTCCATATGCCTTCTTAACAACTTTATCCACTTGACTGCCTACTTTCAGGGATCTATTGACACATACACCAAGATCCTTCTGTTCCTCAACACTATTAAGAGCCCTACCATTAGCCCTATACTCTACACATTTATTGTTCCTGCCAAAGTGCATTACCTCACACTTTTCCACATTAAACTCCATTTGCCACCTCTCGGCCCAGCTCTGCAACTTGTCCAAGTCACTCTGTAAACTATAACACCCCTCTTCACTATCTACCACTCCACCGACTTTAGTGTCATCTGCAAATTTACTGATCCATCCTTCAATACCCTCATCCAGATCATTTATAAAAATTACAAACAGCAGGGGCCCCAAAACAGACCCCTGAGGCACACCACTTGTCACCGAACTCCACGATGAATATCTCCCATCAACCACCACCCTCTGTCTTCTATCTGCCAGCCAATTCCTAATCCAATTAGCTAAATCACCCTCTATTCCACACATCTGCATTTTCTGTAGAAGTCTTCCATGGGCCACCTTATCAAACGCCTTACTAAAGTCCATATTACTACATCAACCGCCTTACCCCCATCCACCTCTTTGGTCACTTTCTCAAAAAACTCAATGAGGTTAGTAAGGCATGACCTACCCTTCACGAAACCATGCTGACTATCCCCAATCAATTCATTTCTCTCTAAATAACTATAAATCCTATCCCTAATAATTCTCTCCAATACCTTGCCCACAACAGAAGTAAGACTCACTGGCCTATAATTCCCTGGAAGGTCTCTCTTCCCCTTCTTAAACAATGGGACCACATTCGCTATCCTCCAGTCCTCCGGAACCACACCCGTAACCAACGAGGACCTGAAGATCAGAGCCAGAGGCTCTGCAATCTCCTCTCTTGCCTCCCAGAGAATCCTAGGGTAAATCCCGTCCGGCCCAGGGGACTTATCCAACTTCAAACCCTCGAGAATTTCTAACACATCCTCCCTATCTACTACAATACTTCCCAATTTGCAACCCTGTACCTCAGTGTTCTCCATAGCTACATTTCCAGCACTCTGCGTGAATACCGAAGAGAAATATTTATTCAGTGCCTCACCAATCTCTTCAGGCTCCACGCACAACTTCCCACTGCTGTCTATGACTGGCCCTAATCTTGCCCTAACCAATCTTCTATTCTTAACATATCGAAAGAAAGCTTTAGGATTCTCCTTAATCCTATCAGCCAACATCTTCTCGTGTCCCCTCTTAGCTCTCCTCAATTCACTTTTTACCTCCTTCCTGGCTAATCTATAGCTATCCATTGCACTATCTGAGCCTTCAAGCCTCATCCTGACATAAGCCTCCTTTTTCTTCTTAACCAGCAAATCAACTTTTTTCGTACACCAAGGCTCTCTTACTCGTCCATTTCCTCCCTGCCTGACAGGGACATACTTATCAAGGACTCGCAGCAGCTGCTCCTTGAATAAGCACCATATACCCCTATACCCCTATATACCACTATACCCCTCATAATCTTGTACACCTCTATTAGATCTCCTCTAAGTCTACGTCTTTCTAAGGAAAACAGTCACAATTTGGCTAACCTCTCCTCGTAACTCAGACCTTCCATACCAGGCAGCATCCTCTGCACTCTCTCCAGAGTCTCCACGTCCTTCTGGTAGTAAGGCGACCAGAACTGGACGCAGTATTCCAAATGAGGTCTAACCAACGTTTTATACAACTGCAACATTAAAGGCCAGCTCTTGTACTCTATACCCCTTCCTATAAAGGCTAGCATACTATATGCTTTCTTCACAACCTTCTCCATCTGCTCTGTCACCTTTAGAGACTTGTTCACCTGTACCCCCAGGTCCCTCTGCATTTCTATACTCTTAAAAGATCTATCCTTTATCATATATCTCCCCCCTACATTCTTTCTCCCAAAATGCATCAATAATGCAAGGTGAGTCCATTCAAAAGTCTGATGGCAGCAGGGAAGAAACTGTTCGTGAGTCGGTTGGTATGTGACCTCAATCTGTTAGAATTTTATAAGTTTCTATGAGATCTCTCTCACTCTTCTAAACTGCAATGAAAAAATCCTAACTGATTTATCCTCATATGACAGACCTGCCATCCCAGGAATCAGTCTGGTAAACTTTTACTGTGCTGCCCCTATAGCAAGGACATCCTTCCTTAGATAAGGACATCAAAACGGCACACAATACTCCAGATGTGGCCTCACCAACATCCTATACAATTGCAGCAAAACATCTCTATCCCTGCACTCAAATCCTCTCGCTATGAAGGCTAACACACGATTTGCCTTCTTTATTGCCTGCTGTACCTGCGCACTTACTTTCAACAATTGATGCATGAGGACTGCAAGATCACATTGAGTATCCACCTCTCTCATTTTACATCCATTCAAATAATAATCTCTCTTCCTATTATTGAGGAGAGTGTAACTTGTGACTTTGATGAGAGCTGTTTTGGAGCTGTGAAGGGGAATATATAATTGGAAGGATTCAAACGGGGAGATCCAGGAGAAATTGGCATTGATCTGGGAGGTGACAACACATCCAGGGAGGGGAACGGGAGATTGAAATTTGCGGGATGCTGGGATCAAGGTTTAGTTTTGAGATGAGAGTTGATAGCGGCAGATTGTAAGGAGGTGTGGGCAGTTCCTGAGACCCATTGGCAATCTCAGCTAAAACGAGAAATGGGAAGGGGAGGTATGTGGCCAATTGTAGAGGGAATAATGTACAGGGAGAAATAGATTTTCTCATTCACACCTCACTGCCTTTTGCTTTCTGTGTAACAATCCCTACTCCACTTATAATGTGAAATGTGAAACGAGACCTGGGTGTCCTCTAACACCAGTCATTGGAGAGAAGCGTGCTGGTGCATCAGACATGCAGGGGCAGTGATGTCTTGCTGCAATCATACAGGGCCTTTGTGAGAATAATGTGTACAGTTTTGGTCTCCCTATTTGAGGAAGGATGGTCTTGCTATTGAGGAAGTGCAGTGAAGGTTTACCTGACTGATTACTTGGATGGTAGGATTCATTTGTGAGAGACTGAATCAGCTAGGATTATATTCACTAGAGTTTAGAAGAATGAGGGGGAGATCTCATAAAAACCCATAAAATTCTGACAGGACTAGAAGGTGTTATGGTGGGGGTGTTCAGGACCAAGGGTCATAGTCTGGGATGCAAGATGTGATCCTTTTAGGATTTGAATGAAGAGAAATTTCTTCGTTCAGAGAGTGGTAAGCCTGTGGAATTCACTGCCACATCAAGCAGTGGAGACCAAAATTGTTAAATATTTAAGTAGTTGCATGATTGTTTTAAGAGCCAGTCACATGATTTGATGGTGATGTCATTAGGATGTTATAGAGGCTGTTGTTTAGTTTCAGTTTGTATTCTGTCTAAGTAGCAACTCCTTCAATAAATCTCATTGTTATTTTGAATCGACATGTATAAATGTATTGTAGGGTCTCTAACATTCTAATAAAGCTCTGAACATATTTAGAAATGTCAAAAAGATTGTATGTTTTCAAGGAAGAGTTAGATGTAGCTCTGGGGATAAAGGGATCAACAGATATGGAGGAAAAGTGGGAATAGTTTTCCTGATTTGGATGATCAGCCATGATCAGAACAAATGGTGGGTGTATCAGGCTCAAAAGACTGAATGGCTTCCTCTTGCTTCCACGTAACCTGTCCCCATCTGCATGAGTCCCATTGTGCCCATCAGGAAATCTTCTGTAGCATTGTAAAATTCAAAACATATCATCTGGGTTTTCAAATCCCTCAGTGATCTCATCCCTCCCTATCTCCATAATCTGCTGTAACTCACTGAGCCTCTGAGTTCTCCATACTTCTGACATTCAGACTCCTTTAGCATCCCTGATTTTAATCACCCCAACATTAACAGCCCTGCCTTCAGCAGCCAGGTTACCAAGCTCTGGAATTCCTTCCCTAAACCTTGTCACCTCTCTCTCCTCCTTTGAGATACTAAAATAAAACCTTTCTCTTTGACCAAGCTTTCAGTCACCTCTCCTTATTTGCTGATATTACTCAGGATTAATTTGATTTGCTAAATTGCTTCTGTGAAGCATTTTGGGATATTTTACTACCGAGAACAGGTTGCTGTGAAAAAGATTGAATCTTTCTAATGTTTTCAAAAGTCTGGACTCTGTGGTGATATCTTGAGGGTCTGAATGTTGGGAGATTTCTTTCTCTGATCTCTCTCTCTCTTCCTCACAATTGTTTTTGTGAAGGTCAGTGTTAGAGAGCGCCAGTATAATTTCTGAATTTCAGCTCCACGCTGTCACCAGCTGTGGCTCACTGGCTAACGGTCTTACCCCTGAGGTAGAAAAATGTCAGGTCAAGTCTCACTCAAGCACAGAGCCTCTGGCCCTCCCAGTGCAGTACTGAAGGAATACTGCTCTGTTATAATACTATCTTTAGAGTAAGAAGCCTCAGCCTACTCTCTCAGGTAAACAGAAAGATCCCAAAGCCACAGGAAGAGCAGAGTAATTCTCATCAGTGTCCTGCCCAGTAATACCCCTCAATTAACATTGTAAAACAGATTTCCTACTCATTATTATAACCAATATTGCTGCTTATGGGATCTTGCTGTGTACACATTAGCTGCAGTGTTTCCTATATTACAGCTGTGACTGCTTTTTAAATGTACTTCCATTGCTTGAAAAGCACTTTGGGATGTCCTGGCACTGCACATAAATATACTTCCTCCCCTCTTATATCCTTTAGATATAAAATCTGTTTGAGGGCCGTTCAATTCTTGATGAACACAGAATATTAAGTGTAGAGTGACTATTCCCTCCTCCGTGCAGAATACAAATGAAAGCAAATCCTCAGGAGCTGAATCATGGATGATACCTGGGAGTTGCCTCTGAGTCGGGAAAGGCAGACAGATTAGTAGATAACAGCAACTCAATAAAAGAAAGAAAATCTTGCATTTATGTAGCACTTTTCACAACCAATGAACATCTCAAAGCACTTTACAGCCAGTGCAGTCACTGTTGCAGTGTTGGAAACTTAGCAGCAAATTTACACATAGCAAGATCCCACATGCCACAATCAATAAGGATTTTAGTGATTTTGGTTGATGGATAAACCTTGGATCCAGGAGGAAATCCCTATTGTTTTTCAAACTTAGAAGCTTGTGATTCCCCCCAAGGTGAGAGTAAATCATAGTTGACAATGTGAGAGACGTTCCATCTGTGAGACAAATCACTGTGAGTCGGCTCGAGTGAGTGGGTCAAGATTCATGACCACATCATCAAATAGTAGGAGTGAAGGTCCCACAGAGATGATCGACATTCTTCTAAACGGAGCTTTTTTTATCCTACAGGTGCTTTGGTCCATCTTGTTGTCTAACGAGGGACATACACACGATGGGTTGTGAGAGGGCTGTTCTTGGATTTTTCGAGATTATCCTAGTGCTTCACGTTGTTAGTGCACGCTTGAGCTGGACCATTTGATGGGTAACACAACAGCTCAGTGACTATCGCTGTGCTGTGCAGATACGTGGATTTGGGCCTGTGTCTGTGGGAGTTTGCGTGTTCTCCCCGTACTTGTGTGGGTTTTCTCCGGGTGCTCCGGTTTCCTCCCACATCCCAAAGATGTGCTCTTAGGCTAATTGGCAAAACAAATTCTCCCTAAATTGTCTCAAATTTGATTTTTAGTCCATAGATCAATAAACATAGACAGGGATCACGGGTAGAGGTGGGAACATTGGGGTGGCGGCGCTGGTTCGTTGGGCCGAAGGGCCTGTTTCCCGTGCTGTTTTGTTCTTTGTTCTTTGTTAGCTGTAGGGAGAGTGAGGGAGGTGACAGAGTTTCATAGTTCCTGCAGATTAATGATTTGGAGTCTGTGATGAGTCGGCATGTAGGAGGTGAGAGCGTGTGGAGGATTTATTGATTAGAATCAGGAGTATGGAGGGGAAATGTTGGACAAACCTTCTCTCCAAAGCTGAGGGAAGTCAGTGACTGACAGAGAAAGGGAAGTAATTGTCACACAGGGAGTGATGGGAAGTCACACTGAAAATATACCTCAAAAGGTTCCTGCACTTTATCCATTTAACCGTCTGACCAGGATGTTGCCTGGTATGGTGGGAAGGCCTTATGAGGAAAGGCTGAGGGACCTGAGGTTATTTTCATTAGAGAGAAGAAGTTACGCGGTGACCTAATTGAGGCGTATAAGATGATCAAAGGACTGGATAGGGTGGATAGTGAGAGCCTTTTTCCTCGGATGGTGATGACCAACACGAGGGACATAACTTTAAATTAAGAGGTGGTAGTTATAGGACGGATGTCAGAGGCAGGTTCTTTACACAGAGGGTGGTGAGAGCGTGGAATGCCCTGCCTGCAGCAGTTGTGGACTCGCCTACTTTGGGGGCATTCAAATGTTCGGTGGATAGGCATATGGATGATATTGGAATAGTTTAGGTTAGAGGGTCCACTGGCCGGCGCAACATCGAGGGCCGAAGGGCCTGTACTGTGCTGTAATGTTCTATGTTCTATGTTCTATGACATCTGTTCCTGATGACCCCCGTTCAGGATCAGAGCTGCGCTGACTTCTCTCACCTGGATAGATATTGGGCTCAGGGTGACAATGACCTTACCACAGTGAAAACACAAACTCAATCTGCTAAAGCACAAACCAAGATTAAATGATGCAAAGATTTGGAGAGATGCAATTAGCATTACAGTGACAAACAGGAGGAACCAGAGTAAGTAGAGTTGCCGACATTAGGTTTAAGTATGTATTTGTGCCTCTCCTAATCAGACTCTGACTGCTCAGCTTCATGTCCCAGTCTCTGCTTCAAACAGTGGTGTGGAAGTGTGTGTTTGATCATTGAACTCACATCTCTGAGTTTGTAAGACTATGATGTGGAGATGCTGGTGTTGGACTGGGGTAAACACAGTAAGAAGTCTCACAACATTAGGTTAAAGACAAACAGGTTTATTTGGAATCATGAGCTTTTGGAGTTCTGCTGTTGTGAAACATCTTACTATTTCCACCTCAGTTCAAAGCCAGCATCTCCACTTTAGTTAAGGTAGAGTAAGTTTATTAACCATTGAAAGTGTACAAAGAACTGGTTAAACACATACATCTACATTCATACAGATTAAAAATAATAAGTAAATATAAATTTAAGGTTATGTAAAACAATGCTAGAGTTGTGTGTTGTGGGTGACAAAATGTTGTAGCCATTATGAATTGATTCCAGTTAATTCTGTAAGTGAATAGTTGTTCTTAATTCAGATGTCTGTAGTTTGCTACAGAAATGTGTTCTTTTTTCCAGCTGCCATTCTTTTTTGTTGGCTGGTTGATTTCCACAGTCAGAGAGAGAGTTTTAGATATTCCTATAAAAGTTGGTGAATTTCCTTTAAGAAAGGGCGCTGTTTCCAGGGTACACACATTGCACCCAGGGTCTTGGAAGTGAGATAGTCGTTATGTTTCTTTGTCTTTACCAGAGGTAGTAATTATTCTTGGATAAAGAGTAATCATTCTCTTTCATAAATACCTTGTCTGAAAACACATTATGCCTATGAGGAACCTCCTGTGACCATTCCTGTCAGGGACTAACTGTACATTCTCAGCCATGTTCACTGTGTCCATTTGCAAATATAATACTCGGAATTTTTAAAGTCCCAGATTTCCGTGTATAATTCCAGGATTTTTCTCCATTACCACAACAGATCAGAGTGCAGCAAATCACAAATATTCCCATTGGACAGGAGGCGATATCAAGAGGGATGGATCTCTCCATCCTGTTCAGAAGCTCTTTGAGGAGAAGGACAACTCCAAAATCAAGTCTGTGTCCTTTCATCACTGTACTTGTGTCCAACTGTCTTGGATGAGGGTGTGGCAAAGGATGCACCCCCCTTAAATATCCTCAACCTGCAGCTTTCTCACACATTGGCATCACTCAAGAGAACCAACATACCAAACCCCATGGTGATGGGGAAGTGATGGTTGACTCAGGTAGGTGATGCTACCAGCAACTGCAGTCATAACTCTGCAAACACATGGTTTCAGACTGATGGTCACTCTCCACAGCTTGGGGCAGGTATGGAGTTTCTACCCTGACACCCAGCAGAGGTGGCTAGTAGCACAATGGTGTACATTGAGAGGGGGTTGCCCAGTGAGACTAACCATGAAGTCTCATGGCACCAGGTTAAACATGGACAAGGAAACCTCCTGCTGATTACCATGTACCATCCTCATTCAACTGATAAATCAGTACTCCTCCATGTTGAACACCATTTGGAGGAAGTACTAAGGGTGGCAAGGACACAGAATATACTCTGGGTGGTAGACAGGCCTAATAGGAGAGGTCTCTGTCATCAGACTCGATGGACCAAAGAGCCTTTTCTACATAGAACATAGAACATAGAACATAGAACATTACAGCACAGAACAGGCCCTTCGGCCTTCGATGTTGTGCCGACCAAAATAAAAAGCAATGCCCCTCCAAACTAAACCATTCCCTTCTCTTCCATATACTTATCAATTAACCTCTTAAACGCCACCAAACTTGGCGCATCTACAACAGCTGCAGGCAGGGCATTCCACTCCCTAATCACTCTTTGAGTAAAGAACCTACCTCTGATATCCGTCCTATAACTCATACCCCTTAATTTAAAGCTGTGTCCCCTCGTGCTAGCTTTCTCCATCCTAGGAAAAAGGCTATCACTGTCCACCCTATCTAAACCTCTAATCATCTTATATGTTTCAATAAGATCCCCCCTTAGCCGCCTCCTTTCTAACGAAAACAACCTCAAATCCTTCAACCTCTCTTCATAGGACCTGCCCTCCATACCAGGCAACATCCTGGTAAACCTCCTCTGTACCCTCTCCAATGCCTCCACATCTTTCTTATAATGTGGGGACCAGAACTGCACACAATACTCCAAGTGCGGCCGCACTAGAGTTTTGTACAGTTGCAACATGATGCTGCGGCTCCTAAATTCAATCCCCCTACCAATAAAAGCTAAGACTCCATATGCCTTCTTAACAACTTTATCCACTTGACTGCCTACTTTCAGGGATCTATTGACACATACACCAAGATCCTTCTGTTCCTCAACACTATTAAGAGCCCTACCATTAGCCCTATACTCTACACATTTATTGTTCCTGCCAAAGTGCATTACCTCACACTTTTCCACATTAAACTCCATTTGCCACCTCTCGGCCCAGCTCTGCAACTTGTCCAAGTCACTCTGCAAACTATAACACCCCTCTTCACTATCTACCACTCCACCGACTTTAGTGTCATCTGCAAATTTACTAATCCATCCCTCAATACCCTCATCCAGATCATTTATAAAAATTACAAACAGCAGGGGCCCCAAAACAGACCCCTGAGGCACACCACTTGTCACCGAACTCCACGATGAATATCTCCCATCAACCACCACCCTCTGTCTTCTATCTGCCAGCCAATTCCTAATCCAATTAGCTAAATCACCCTCTATTCCACACATCTGCATTTTCTGTAGAAGTCTTCCATGGGCCACCTTATCAAACGCCTTACTAAAGTCCATATATACTACATCAACCGCCTTACCCCCATCCACCTCTTTGGTCACTTTCTGTTCTGTATGATTAAATAGTTTCAATATTACAGGAGAACAGAGTTAAGAAACTTCAGGATAAGCTGCTGCTTCCATCCAGCCCTCCACTGTCCTCATGCACAATATTTACAATTGGTTATTTAAATTGAAGCTAGGTTAGCCAATGTCAGCCTCAAGTGCAAGGTGAACCTTCATCATTGGAGCAGTGGTCACAGTGTTGAGGCAGAGCTTGTGAGAGGAAAATGATAAACATTGGACATAATCAGGTGGGGAGAATAGGGGGGGGATGCAGTTCCATGCAGAGATGCGCAAAGTATTACTTTTGTAGGAAGAATCAGAGAGAGAATATAAAATGAAGGGAACAATTCTAAAGGCATTGGAGTAGCTGAGCGAACTGGGGATATGTCGACATAAATCAGTGAAAATAGAAAGTCAGATGGAGAAATTGTAAAGCAGTTTGGCCTTTGGAAAAGAGGAAAAGAGAATAAGAGCGAGGAGATGATGGTGAATTTGTATAAGTCACTCATTCAGCCTCAGTCAAAAGTATTGTGCTCAGTTGTGGACAGCACGCTATAAGAAGGATGTGTAGGTATTGGAGACAGTGAAGGAAAGATTCACAGAATGGATCCTGGGATGAGCAACTTCAGTGATGAAGACCGAGTTGGGAAGTTGGACTGTTTTCCTTGGAGAAGTGAAGTTTGAGAAGAGATTTGATCGAGATGTTCAAAATCATGGCAGGACTGGACAGTGTTAAGGTATGGATCAGAAACCTTGGCATATGTTAGACTAGCACCCAACAGTTTTTCTATTTTGGCATTAGTGTGAGGATAAGGTATTTCACGGCAGGTGTGATTCTATTGACACACTAGGAAGCTTTTACCAAAACAAACTTGATTTTAACAATACAGTTTAACCATAATAAATGAATTAATTTGAATTTTACCAGTTGAAATCCTTAAACATAACAAAATACGATTCTTAACCACTAACCTATCTCAATTAATTCCACTTCAAACAATATTCCATTTATAGACTTAACCTCCTCTTCAAAATCAATTAGGGACATACAAGTTTAATAAGACAGTCCTCAAGCCTCTGGAACATCTCTGGGGAGAGAGAAAGAGAGAGAGAGTTCTTGCTTCTTTCAGAACCCAGCAGTACCTACTCTTTTCCCTGTAAGCAAAGATTCCTTCCTTAAGCACATGACTCTCAATCAACCTCATTAAAATCCTACTTTGAAATCCTGGTGAAAAATCAAATGAATAAAAATGCATTAACTCAGATGAAAACAAGCACATCCCTGGCTAAAATCAATCATTATCCTGTATTCTCAGCATGTGAGCTGCCGGGTGTGGACAAATTGGCACTGTGTAAAACAACTGAATTTTACATGTATCCCTGACAAGAAATATGGTATGATTACATTTCTTAAAAGCACAGTATAACAAATAGAGTAGATAGAAACTGTTCCCATTGGTGGATGGATCCAGATGTGAGGGCACAAGTTTAGGATTATTGGCAAAAGAAGCAATTGAGGACCTGGGGAGAAGCTTTTACAAAGCAGGTGGATGTGCTGCCTGAGATTCTGCAGAGACAGAGTCAGTCTGTGGTTTCAAAAAGGAATTGGATTAGTCCTAAAGACAAAAACTGCTCAGTGCAGTGGGTAGAGAGTGGGCAGCTTGGGATGTTAGGGGGTGGGGCTGGCTCCAGGACATTCCCCCTCCCACACCCCCATCTACACTCTCCCCTAATCACTGACTCCCCCCCATTCCCCCTCCACACCCCCATGTACACTCTCCCCTATCACTGACTCTACCCCCCCATTCCCCTCCCACACCCCCATGTACTCTCTCCCCTATCACTGACTCTCCCCCCCATTCCCCCTCCCACACCCCCATGTACACTCTCCCCCTATCACTGACTCTCCCCCCCCATTCCCCTCCACACCCCCATTACACTCTCCCCTATCACTGACTCTCCCCCCCCATTCCCCCTCCCACACCCCCATTACACTCTCCCCTATCACTGACTCTACCCCCCATTCCCCTCACCACACCCCATCTACACTTCTCCCTATCACTGACTCTACCCCCCCATTCCCCCCCCATTCCCCCCACCCCCCATGTACACTCTCCCCTATCACTGACTCTCCCCCCATTCCCCCCTCCCACACCCCATGTAACTCTCCCTATCACATGACTCTCCCCCCCCATTCCCCCTCCCACACCCCCATGTACACTCTCCCCTATCACTGACTCTCCCCCCCATTCCCCCCTCCCACACCCCCATGTACACTCTCCCCTATCACTGACTCTCCCCCCCCATTCCCCTACACCCCCACACCTCCCCCATGTCACACTCTCCCCTATCACTGACTCTCCCCCCCCATTCCCCCTCCCACCCATCTACTACTCTCCCTATCATGACTCCCCACCCCCCCTCCACACCCCCATGTACACTCTCCCCTATCACTGACTCTAACCCCCCATCCCCCCCCTCCCAGTACACTCTCCCCTATCACTGACTCTACCCCCATTCCCCCCTCCCACACCCCCATGTACACTCTCCCCTATCACTGACTCTCCCCCCCATTCCCCCTCCCACACCCCCATGTACACTCTCCCCTATCACTGACTCTACCCCCCATTCCCCCTCCCACCCCCATGTACATCTCTCCCCTATCACTGACTCCCCCACTACTCCACTCTCCCCTATCACACCATTCCCTCCCCATGTACTCTCTCCCTATTCACTGACTGACCTCCCCCCAAACACCCCCAAAAATAATTTCTGTTGACTCTCAGAACATTATTTATTGTGATCAAGCAAAACTTCTGAATCTCTTACTAGCCTCTCATCACTCCACATCCTTCCTGAATATTTTCCATCTCTTCTCCTGCTATTCCTAGTAGGAGGCTCAGGAATTGTAATGACCCAAATCACATTCAACGGTAACTATGTGAACCATTTTCAAATCTGCCCCATTCAGAATCGATCAATAATGAGGTGCCTTCTGTTGGAACCTGTGAGACAGCCATATCTTTCTGCCTGAGTGTTGCTGCAGTTCCTGGACACAGTCCGAGTCACAGCGAGTTGGCCATGATTAACTGAGCTTCATTAGCACTCTCCCAATCCCATAATACATTAGGAAGATTTTGCCATTGGCAGAGAATTGCTATAGTTTCTAGAGCTGCCAACAAATCCAGATTATTAATTTAAAATCTGCATTACAAGAATTATGGTATTTTCACTCTCTCAATTAGCTGTTGACTGAAGGAGAAATCCAGCTGTGTGGCACAAAACCTCAAACACTTTGCTGTCTTATGTCAACATTTCTCCAGCAACAGAGAATTCACGCTGGCGATGGTTCCACCAAGCCCCATAAATTCTCTGTTACTGTAGCCAAATGTGACACACTGATAAGACTGTTAACAGGCACAGAGATCGGGAACCAACAGAAACATGAAATAATTTCTCAGATTGTTTGAAAAACATGTGACTCCATTGGAACATAGCTGATTAGTAAAGGCAGAATTTCCCCAGAGCTTTATTAATCTACATAACTACAACTGGAAAGAGTGATCAGAGTGTATGAAATGATAGTGATTGCAGCTTCATTGCAGCAACATGGAAATAGCACCTTTTTTTGATTCATTCATGGAATGTGGCCTGTGCTGTATTAAAAATTGCAATGCGGATTTTGCCTGCTTAAAATGTATAATATATATCAACGTGTACCAGCAGTGGGATTCTAGAGGGAGAATAGAGAAATCTAAGTTTGAAAAACACTGGCGATTCTGATTCTGAATGATCACAAGTAAATTATCTTGTTCCTTCTTAAGAAATTCACAATGACATCACTGACAACACCAGAATATATTGATAGCTGCCTCGATAAGATGGTGATGAGTGTTCCTGAATTCAACCAGTCACTTATTTGGACATTTCAGAGGGCATTTAAGAGTCAATCACACGGCTGTGGGTCTGGAGTCACAAGTAGACCGGACAAGGTAAGGATGCAGATTCCCTTCCCGAAAGGACATTAGTGAATCATATGGAGTTTATGACAATTGTTGATCATTTCATTGCCAAATTACTGAGACTAGTTTTCCATTTCAGATTTACTGAACTGAATTAAAATTGTGAGAATTTTCAATTTACATCATTAGATGTTATACACTCACTACACTTATTATAAAAACATACACAACATAACAGCCCTTGTGGCTATTATAAAGAATAGCAGCCACTGTGTATATTATAGAGAATAGCAGTCCCTGTGTATATTATAGAGAACAGCAGTCCCAGTGTATGTTATAGAGAATAGCAGCCCCTGTGTATATTATAGAGAATAGCAGTCCCTGTGTATATTATAGAGAATAGCAGTCCCTGTGTATATTATAGAGAATAGCAGTCCCTGTGTATATTATAGAGAATAGCAGCCCCTGTGTATATTATAGAGAATAGCAGCCCCTGTGTATATTATAGAGAATAGCAGTCCCTGTGTATATTATAGAGAATAGCAGTCCCTGTGTATATTATAGAGAATAGCAGCTCCTGTGTATATTATAGAGAATAGCAGTCCCTGTGTATATTATAGAGAATAGCAGTCCCTGTGTATATTATAGAGAATAGCAGCCCCTGTGTATATTATAGAGAATAGCAGTCCCTGTGTATATTATAGAGAATAGCAGCCCCTGTGTATATTATAGAGAATAGCAGCCCCTGTGTATATTATAGAGAATAGCAGTCCCTGTGTATATTATAGAGAATAGCAGTCCCTGTGTATATTATAGAGAATAGCAGTCCCTGTGTATATTATAGAGAATAGCAGTCCCTGTGTATATTATAGAGAATAGCAGTCCCTGTGTATATTATAGAGAATAGCAGCCCCTGTGTATATTATAGAGAATAGCAGCCCCTGTGTATATTATAGAGAATAGCAGCCCCTGTGTATATTATAGAGAATAGCAGCCCCTGTGTATATTATAGAGAATAGCAGCCCCTGTGTATATTATAGAGAATAGCAGCCCCTGTGTATATATAGAGAATAGCAGCTCCTGTGTATATTATAGAGAATAGCAGCTCTGTGTATATTATAGAATAGCAGCCCCTGTGTATATTATAGAGAATAGCAGCCCCTGTGTATATTATAGAGAATAGCAGCCCCGTGTATATTATAGAGAATAGCAGCCCCTGTGTATATTATAGAGAATAGCAGCCCCTGTGTATATTATAGAGAATAGCAGCCCCTGTGTATATTATAGAGAATAGCAGTCCCTGTGTATATTATAGAGAATAGCAGTCCCTGTGTATATTATAGAGAATAGCAGCCCTGTGTATATTATAGAGAATAGCAGCCCCTGTGTATATTGTAAGAATAGCACCGTGTATATTATAGAGAATAGCAGTCCGTGGTATTATAGAGAATAGCAGCCCCTGTGTATATTATAGAGAATAGCAGCCCCTGTGTATATTATAGAGAATAGCAGTCCCTGTGTATATTATAGAGAATAGCAGCCCCTGTGTATATTATAGAGAATAGCAGCCCCTGTGTATATTATAGAGAATAGCAGCTCCTGGTGTATTATAGAGAATAGCAGTCCCTGTGTATATTATAGAGAATAGCAGTCCCTCTGTATATTATAGAGAATAGCAGTCCCTGTGTATATTATAGAGAATAGCAGCCCCTGTGTATATTATAGAGAATAGCAGTCCCTGTGTATATTATAAAGAATAGCAGTCCCTGTGTATATTATAGAGAATAGCAGCCCCTGTGTATATTATAGAGAATAGCAGTCCCTGTGTATATTATAGAGAATAGCAGACCCTGTGTATATTATAGAGAATAGCAGCCCCTGTGTATATATAGAGAATAGCAGCCCCTGTGTATATTATAGAGAATAGCAGTCCCTGTGTATATTATAGAGAATAGCAGTCCCTGTGTATATTATAAAGAATAGCAGCCCCTGTGTATGTTATAAAGAATAGCAGCCCCTGTGTATATTACCGAGAGTAGCAGCTCCTGTGTGTATTATAGAGAATAGCAGCTCCTGTGTATATTATAGAGAATAGCAGCTCCTGTGTATTATAGAGAATAGCAGCCCCTGTGTATATTATAGAGAATATCAGCCCCTGTGTATATTATAGAGAACAGCAGTACCTGTGTATATTATAGAGAATAGCAGCCCCTGTGTATATTACCGAGAGTAGCAGCTCCTGTGTGTATTATAGAGAATAGCAGCTCCTGTGTGTATTATAGAGAATAGAAGCTCCTGTGTATGTTATAGAGAATAGCAGCCCCTGTGTATATTATAGAGAATAGCAGTCCCTGTGTATATTATAGAGAATAGCAGTCCCTGTGTATATTATAAAGAATAGCAGCCCCTGTGTATGTTATAAAGAATAGCAGCCCCTGTGTATATTACCGAGAGTAGCAGCTCCTGTGTGTATTATAGAGAATAGCAGCTCCTGTGTATATTATAGAGAATAGCAGCTCCTGTGTATTATAGAGAATAGCAGCCCCTGTGTATATTATAGAGAATATCAGCCCCTGTGTATATTATAGAGAACAGCAGTACTTGTGTATATTATAGAGAATAGCAGCCCCTGTGTATATTACCGAGAGTAGCAGCTCCTGTGTGTATTATAGAGAATAGCAGCTCCTGTGTATATTATAGAGAATAGCAGCCCCTGTGTATATTACCGAGAGTAGCAGCTCCTGTGTGTATTATAGAGAATAGCAGCTCCTGTGTGTATTATAGAGAATAGCAGCTCCTGTGTATATTATACACAGGTGCTAGCACGAGGGGACACAGCTTTAAATTAAGGGGTATGAGTTATAGGACGGATATCAGAGGTAGGTTCTTTACTCAAAGAGTGATTAGGGAATGGAATGCCCTGCCTGCAGCTGTGTAGATGCGCCAAGTTTGGTGGCGTTTAAGAGGTTAATTGATAAGTATATGGAAGAGAAGGGAATGGTTTAGTTTGGAGGGGGCATTGCTTTTTATTTTGGTCGGCACAACATCGAAGGCCGAAGGGCCTGTTCTGTGCTGTAATGTTCTATGTTCTATGTTCTATAATAGCAGCTCCTGTGTATGTTATAGAGAATAGCAGCCCCTGTGTATATTATAGAGAATATCAGCCCCTATGTATATTATAGAGAATGGCAGCCCCTGTGTATATTATAGAGAATGGCAGCCCCTGTGTATATTATGGAGAATAGCAGCTCCTAATTATATTATAGAGAAAAGCAGCCTCTGTGTATATTATAGAGAATAGCAGTCCCTGTGTATATTATAGAGAATGGCAGCCCCTGTGTATATTATACAGAATAGCAGTCCCTGTGTATATTATACAGAATATCAGCCCCTGTGTATATTATACAGAATAGCAGCCCCTGTGTGTATTACAGAAAATGGCAGCCCCTGTTTATATTATAGAGAATAGCAGTCCCTGTGTATATTATAGAGAATAGCAGTCCCTGTCTATATCATAGAGTCATGATGTAAAGATGCCGGCGTTGGATTGGAGTGGTAAGAACTCAGTAAGAATTTAGCAACACCAATTATTAATCCAACCGATTTATTTGATAGTAAAATGGCGAGCTTTCAACACTCCCGTGTCTTCATCAGGCACTTGCCTGATGAAGACACGGGAGTGTTGAAAGCTCGCCATTTTACTATCAAATAAATCGGTTGGATTAATAATTGGTGTTGCTAAATTCTTACTATATTATAGAGAATAGCAGCCCCTGTGTATATTATACAGAATAGCAGTCCCTGTGTGTATTATAGAGAATAGCAGCCCCTGTGTATATTATACAGAATAGCAGCCCCTGTGTGTATTACAGAAAATAGCAACCCCTGTGTATATTATACAGAATAGCAGCCCCTGTGTATATTATACAGAATAGCAGCCCCTGTGTGTATTACAGAAAATAGCAGCCCCTGTGTATATTATAGAGAATAGCAGTCCCTGTGTATTATAGAGAATAGCAGCCCCTATGTATATTATAGAGAATAACAGCCCCTGTATATATTATGGAGAATAGCAGCTCCTAATTATATTATAGAGAACAGCAGCCCCTGTGTATATTGCACAGAATAGCAGTCCCTGTGTATATTATACAGAATAGCAGCCCCTGTGTATATTGTACAGAATAGCAGCCCCTGTGTATATTACAGAGAATAGCAGCCCCCGTGTATATTATGGAGAATAGCAGACCCTGTATATATTATAGAGAATGGCAGCCCCTGTGTATATTATAGAGAATAGGAGCCCCTGTGTATATTATGGAGAATAGCAGCTCCTAATTATATTATAGAACATAGAACATAGAACATAGAACATTACAGCACAGAACAGGCCCTTCGGCCTTCGATGTTGTGCCGACCAAAATAAAAAGCAATGCCCCTCCAAACTAAACCATTCACTTCTCTTCCATATACTTATCAATTAACCTCTTAAACGCCACCAAACTTGGCGCATCTACAACAGCTGCAGGCAGGGCATTACACTCCCTAATCACTCTGAGTAAAGAACCTACCTCTGATATCCGTCCTATAACTCATACCCCTTAATTTAAAGCTGTGTCCCCTCGTGCTAGCTTTCTCCATCCTAGGAAAAAGGCTATCACGGTCCACCCTATCTAAACCTCTAATCATCTTATATGCTTCAATAAGATCCCCTCTTAGCCGCCTCCTTTCTAATGAAAACAACCTCAAATCCTTCAACCTCTCTTCATAGGACCTGCCCTCCCTACCAGGCAACATCCTAGTAAACCTCCTCTGTACCCTCTCCAATGCCTCCACATCTTTCTTATAATGTGGCGACCAGAACTGCACACAATACTCCAAGTGCGGGCGCACTAGAGTTTTGTACAGTTGCAACATGATGCTGCGGCTCCTAAATTCAATCCCCCTACCAATAAAAGCTAAGACTCCATATGCCTTCTTAACAACTTTATCCACTTGACTGCCTACTTTCAGGATCTATTGACACATACACCAAGATCCTTCTGTTCCTCAACACTATTAAGAGCCCTACCATTAGCCCTATACTCTACACATTTATTGTTCCTGCCAAAGTGCATTACCTCACACTTTTCCACATTAAACTCCATTTGCCACCTCTCGGCCCAGCTCTGCAACTTGTACAAGTCACTCTGTAAACTAAAACACCCCTCTTCACTATCTACCACTCCACCAACTTTAGTATCATCTGCAAATTTACTGATCCATCCCTCAATACCCTCATCCAGATCATTTATAAAAATTACAAACAGCAGGGGCCCAAAAACAGACCCCTGAGGCACACCACTCGTCACCGAACTCCACGATGAATATCTCCCATCAACCACCACCCTCTGTCTTCTATCTGCTAGCCAATTCCTAACCAATTAGCTAAATCACCCTCTATCCCATACATCTGCATTTTCTGCAGAAGTCTTCCATGGGCCACCTTATCAAACGCCTTACTAAAGTCCAAATATACCACATCAACCGCCTTACCCCCATCCACCTCCTTAGTCACTTTTTCAAAAAACTCAATGAGGTTAGTAAGGCACGACTTACCCTTCACAAAACCATGCTGACTATCCCCAATCAATTCATTTCTCTCTAATAACTATAAATCCTATCCCTAATAATTCTCTCCAATACTTTGCCCACAACAGAAGTAAGACTCACTGGCCTATAATTCCCTGGAAGGTCTCTCTTCCCCTTCTTAAACAGTGGGACCACATTCGCTATCCTCCAGTCCTCCGGAACCACACCCGTAACCAACGAGGACCTGAAGATCAGAGCCAGAGGCTCTGCAATCTCCTCTCTTGCCTCCCAGAGAATCCTAGGGTAAATCCCGTCCGGCACAGGGGACTTATCCAACTTCAAACCCTCGAGAATTTCTAACACATCCTCCCTATCTACTACAATACTTCCCAATTTGCAACCCTGTACCTCAGTGTTCTCCATAGCTACATTTCCAGCACTCTGCGTGAATACCGAAGAGAAATATTTATTCAGTGCCTCACCAATCTCTTCAGGTGAGAATATATAGAATAGAATAGAGAATAGCAGCCCCTGTGTACATTATAGAGAATAGCAGTCCCTGTCTATATTATCGAGAATAGCAGCCCCTGTGTATATTATACAGAAAAGCAGCCCCTGTGTATATTATGGAGAATAGCAGCCCCTGTGTATATTATAGAGAATAGCAGCCCCTGTGTATATTATAGAGAATAGCAGCCCCTGTGTATATTATGGAGAATAGCAGTCCCTGTGTATATTATAGAGAATAGCAGTCCCTGTGTATATTATAGAGAATAGCAGTCCCTGTGTATATTATAGAGAATAGCAGCCCCTGTGTATATTATAGAGAATAGCAGCCCCTGTGTATATTATAGAGAATAGCAGCCCCTGTGTATATTATAGAGAATAGCAGTCCCTGTGTATATTATAGAGAATAGCAGCCCCTGTGTATATTATAGAGAATAGCAGTCCCTGTGTATATTATAGAGAATAGCAGCCCCTGTGTATATTATAGAGAATAGCAGCCCCTGTCTATATTATAGAGAATAGCAGTCCCTGTGTATATTATAGAGAATAGCAGTCCCTGTGTATATTATAGAGAATAGCAGTCCCTGTGTATATTATAGAGAATAGCAGCCCCTGTGTATATTATAGAGAATAGCAGTCCCTGTGTATATTATAGAGAATAGCAGCCCCTGTGTATATTATAGAGAATAGCAGTCCCTGTGTATATTATAGAGAATAGCAGCCCCTGTGTATATTATAGAGAATAGCAGTCCCTGTGTATATTATAGAGAATAGCAGTCCCTGTGTATATTATAGAGAATAGCAGTCCCTGTGTATATTATAGAGAATAGCAGTCCCTGTGTATATTATAGAGAATAGCAGTCCCTGTGTATATTATAGAGAATAGCAGTCCCTGTGTATATTATAGAGAATAGCAGTCCCTGTGTATATTATAGAGAATAGCAGTCCCTGTGTATATTATAGAGAATAGCAGCCCCTGTGTATATTATAGAGAATAGCAGTCCCTGTGTATATAGAACATAGAACATTACAGCGCAGAACACGCCCTTTGGCCTTCGATGTTGCACTGACCAATTAGGAAAAAGCAATGACCCTCTAACCCGTCGTCCATAAACTTATCTAGTAACCTCTTAAACGCCACCAAACTTGGCGCATCTACAACTGCAGCAGGCAGGGCATTCCATACCCTTACCACCCTCTGGGTAAAGAACCTACCTCTGACATCTGTCCTATAACTACCACCCCTTAATTTAAAGCTATGTCCCCTCGTGCTAGCTTTCTCCATCCTAGGAAAAAGGCTATCACTGTCCACCCTATCTAAACCTCTAATCATCTTATATGTTTCAATAAGGTCTCCTCTTAGCCGCCTTTCTAACGAAAACAACCTCAAATCCCTCAGCCTCTCTTCATAAGACCTGCCCTCCATACCAGGCAACATCCTGGTAAACCTCCTCTGTACCCTCTCCAATGCCTCCACATCTTTCTTATAATGTGGGGACCAGAACTGTACACAATACTCCAAGTACGGCCGCACTAGAGTTTTGTACAGTTGCAACATGACGTTGCGGCTCCGAAATTCAATCCCCCTACCAATAAAAGCTAAGACTCCATATGCCTTCTTAACAACCTTATTGACTGGATTGCCAACTTTTAGGGATCTATGCACATATACACCAAGATCCCTCTGTTCTTCAACATTATTAAGAGTCCTACCATTAGCTCTATACTCTACACATTTGTTATTCCTGCCAAAGTGAATTACCTCACACTTTTCCGCATTAAACTCCATTTGCCACCTCTCGGCCCATCTCTGCAACTTGTCCAAGTCTCTCTGCAAACTATAACACCCCAGTTCACTATCTACCATTCCTCCGACTTTGATGTCATCCGCAAATTTACTAATCCATCCTTCAATACTCTCATCCAGATCCCAAAACAGATCCCTGAAGTACACCACTTGTAACCGAACTCCACGATGAATAACTTCCATCAACCACCACCCTCTGTCTTCTATCAGCAATATGCTGATCTGCAATAGCACACATATCAGCACAGACAGTCAGAGATTGCTGATTAGAATGCGAATCCTTACACCTAACCTGCTATTCAAGTCTTAAAGTGGCTCACAATGTGTGTGAAGGGAACCCTAAGCATTCCCTTAGAGAGATGTGTATTGTCTCCAGACAGCACAGTAAGTGAGGTTTTTTGCTAAGCCAGGCAAGTCATGGGGGTTACAGATAGAACATAGAACATAGAACAATACAGCACAGAACAGGCCCTTCGGCCTTCGATGTTGTGCCGACCAAAATAAAAAGCAATGCCCCTCCTAACTAAACCATTCCCTTCTCATCCATATACTTATCAACTAACCTCTTAAACGCCACCAAACTTGGCGCATCTACAACAGCTGCAGGCAGGGCATTCCACTCCCTAAACACTCTTTGAGTAAAGAACCTACCTCTGATATCCGTCCTATAACTCATACCCCTTAATTTAAAGCTGTGTCCCCTCGTGCTAGCTTTCTCCATCCTAGGAAAAAGCTATCACTGTCCACCCTATCTAAACCTCTAATCATCTTATATGCTTCAATAAGATCCCCTCTTAGCCGCCTCCTTTCTAACGAAAACAACCTCAAATCCTTCAACCTCTCTTCATAGGACCTGCCCTCCATACCAGGCAACATCCTGGTAAACCTCCTCTGTACCCTCTCCAATGCCTCCACATCTTTCTTATAATGTGGGGACCAGAACTGCACACAATACTCCAAGTGCGGCCGCACTAGAGTTTTGTACAGTTGCAACATGATGCTGCGGCTCCTAAATTCAATCCCCCTACCAATAAAAGCTAAGACTCCATATGCCTTCTTAACAACTTTATCCACTTGACTGCCTACTTTCAGGGATCTATTGACACATACACCAAGATCCTTCTGTTCCTCAACACTATTAAGAGCCCTACCATTAGCCCTATACTCTACACATTTATTGTTCCTGCCAAAGTGCATTACCTCACACTTTTCCACATTAAACTCCATTTGCCACCTCTCGGCCCAGCTCTGCAACTTGTCCAAGTCACTCTGTAAACTAAAACACCCCTCTTCACTATCTACCACACCACCAACTTTAGTATCATCTGCAAATTTACTGATCCATCCCTCAATACCCTCATCCAGATCATTTATAAAAATTACAAACAGCAGGGGCCCCAAAACAGACCCCTGAGGCACACCACTCGTCACCGAACTCCACGATGAATATCTCCCATCAACCACCACCCTCTGTCTTCTATCTGCCAGCCAAATGGTGGTGTGACAGCCAGCCAGATAGTGTGACATGAATCCAAGATCCCTGTTAAGACAGTCCTCATGTGTGTGGAACTTGGCTATCAGTCTCTGTTCAGCGGCTCTGTGCCGTCGTGTGTTGTGAAGGCCACTTTGAAGAATATTTACCCGAAGGTCGGAGGCCGAATGCCCGTGACCACTGAAGTGTTTGCCCACAGGAAGGGAACAGTCTTGCCTGGTGATTGTTGAGCGATGTTCATTCATCTGCTGTCGTAGTGTCTACATGGTCTCCCTAATGTACCATGCTTCGGGATATCTTTTCCTGCAATGTATTAGGTAGACAATGTTGGCCAAGTTGCAAGAGTATGTACCGTGTACCTGGTGAATGGTATTCTCACGTTTGATGATGTCATCCATGTTGATGATCCGGCATGTCTTGCAGAGGTTGCTGTGGCAGGGTTGTGTGGTATTGTGGTCACTGATCTCCTGAAGGTTGGGTAGTTTGCTGCGAACAATGATCTGTTTGAGGTTGTGCGGTTGTCTGAAGGCAAGAAGTGGGGGAGTTAGGAATGGCCCTAGCGAGATGTTCATCATCATCAATGATATGTTGAAGACTCCAGGGAAGATGTCGTAGCTTCTCCGCTCCGGGGGAATTACTGGACAACAAAGGGTACTCTGTCCACCGTGTCTCGTGTTCGTCTTCTGAGGTGGTCAGTGCGGTTTATCGCTGTGGCATGTCGGAACTGTCGATTGATGAGTCGAGCGCCATATCCTGTTCTCACGAGGGCGTCTTTCAGTGTCTGGAGGTGTCTGTCACGATCCTCCTCATCTGAGCAAATTCTGTGTATACGGAGGGCTTGTCCATAGGGGATGGCCTTTTTAACGTGTTTAGGGTGGAAGCTGGAGAAGTGGAGCATTGTGAGGTTGTCTGTTGGTTTGCAGTACAGTGAGGTGCTGAGGTGACCGTCGTTGATGGAGATGCGTGTGTCCAAGAATGCAACTGATTCTGGAGAATAGTCCATGGTGAGTCTGATGGTGGGATGGAACTTGTTGATATCATCATACAGTTGTTTCAATGATTGTTCACCATGAGTCCAAAGGAAAAATATGTCATCAATGTATCTAGTATATAACCTTGGTTGAAGATCTCGTGTGGTGAAGAAGTCTTGTTCGAACCTGTGCATGAAGATGTTGGCATACTGAGGTGCGAATTTGGTCCCCATGGCTGTTCCGTGTGTCTGGATGAAAAGCTGATTGTTGAAGGTGAAGACATTGTGGTCCAAGATGAAGCGGATGAGTTGTAAAATTGTATCCGGAAACTGGCAGTTGTTGGCATTGAGTACTGAGGCAGTTGCAGCAATACCATCGTCGTGGGGGATGTTGGTGTAGAGCGCCGAGACATCCATTGTGACAAGGAGTGTCCCTGGTTCAACTGCTCCATGTGTGCTGAGTTTCTGTAGGAAGTCCGTAGTGTCAAGACAAAAGCTGGGGGTTCTTTGTACAATGGGTTTCAGGATGCCCTCGATATAGCCGGAGAGGTTCTCACACAGGGTCCCATTGCCCGATACGATGGGACGGCCGGGTATGTTTGCCTTGTGTATCTTTGGGAGGCAGTAGAGATCTCCAATGCGGGGAGTACGTGGAATGAGAGCCCGGAGGGTGTTCTGAAGGTCCAGATCAAAGATTTTGATCAGAGTCTTGAGTTGATGAGTGTGTTCTTTGGTCGGATCTGCTGGTAACTGTCTGTAGTGTTTCTCATTGTTTAGTTGTCGATACACTTCTTCACAGTAGTCCGTTCTGTTCAGTATGACGGTGGCGCCTCCTTTGTCTGCTGGTTTGATGACAATGTTGTGGTTGGTCTTGAGAGCACGGAGTCTTCAACATATCATTGATGATGATGAACATCTCACTTGGGCCATTCCCACCCTCCCACTTCTTGCCTTCAGACAACTGCGCAACCTCAAACAGATCATTGTTCTCAGCAAACTACCCAATCTTCAGGAGAACAGTGACCACAATACCACACAACCCTGCCACAGCAACCTCTGCAAGACATGCCGGATCATAGACATGGATGACATCATCAAACGTGAGAATCCTCAGGGACAGGATGTATGAGCATCTGGAGCGCTGCGATCTGACCAGGGATACGCAGCATGGCTTCGTCAAGGGGAAGTCTTGTCTTACAAATCTAGTGGAATTTTTTGAAGAAGTGACAAAAACAGTTGATGTAGGACATGCTGTTGATGTCGTCTACATGGATTTCAGTAAGGCGTTTGACAAGGTTCCTCATAGTAGACTGATAGAGAAGGTGAAGGCGCATGGGATTACAGGGCCAGGTATGTAGATGGGTTGAGAACTGGCTTGGGAGGAGGAGACAGCGGGTAGTAGTGGAAGGCTCTTTTTCTGACTGGAGGTCTGTCACTAGTGGTGTGCCACAGGGCTCAGTACTAGGACCTCTTCTATTTGTGGTTTATATAAATGACTTGGAAGAGCGGGTAGGTGGTGTTATCAGCAAATTTGCTGATGACACTAAGATGCTTGGATTGGAGGGTACTGAGGAGCAGTACCAGGCAATACAACAGGACATAGATAGGCTGGTAGATTGCGCAGATAGATGGCAAATGGAATTTAATCTGGATAAATGCGAGGTGATGCATTTTGGCCGGAAAAATGTAGAAGAGAGTTATAGGATAAAAGGTAAAACTATTCGGAGTATAGAGACGCAGAGAGACTTGGGGGTGCAGGTTCACAAGTCTCTGAAGGTGTCTTCACAGGTGGAGAAGGTGATAAAGAAAGCGTATAGTATGTTAGCTTTCATAGAAAAGGGTATAGAATACAAGAGTAGGAGTTTGATGTTGCAATTGTATAGAACGTTGGTTAGGCCTCACTTGGAATACTGCGTCCAGTTCTGGTCGCCGTACTATCGGAAGGATGTGGAGTCCTTGGAGAGAGTGCAGAGGAGGTTTACCAGGATGCTGCCTGGTATGGAAGGACTGTCTTATGAGGAACGATTAAATAGACTGGGGTTGTTTTCCCTTGAAAGACGTCGGCTTAGAGGGGATCTCATAGAGGTGTATAAGATTATAAGGGGTATAGATAGAGTAAATGGAGGTAAACTTTTTCCACCTTCAGAAATGGATAGGACGAGGGGTCATGGCCTTAGGGTGAGGGGGGCTATGTATAAGACGAATATTAGAGGGCAGTTTTTCACACAAAGGGTAGTGGGGGTGTGGAATGCACTGCCGAGTAAGGTGGTGGGAGCAGGCACGCTGGGGCTGTTTAAGGGTCTCTTGGACAGCCACATGAGCGTTATGCAGATAGAGGGATATAGTAGGACTGTTTAACTACAGCTTTTTTCCACAGGTAATTCGGTCCAACTTGACCAACAAGGAGCATGCATTCGGCAGGTGGTGCGAGGACAGCTATGGATGTTGATTCATGGGTTGCCTGGTGCTTCATGTCGTAAATGAGTGCTTTATCTGGACCATCTGAAGGGCACCATGACAGCTCAGTGGCTATCGCTGTAGCTGTGCAGACACTTGGAATTGGGCCGGTGTCTGTGGGAGTTTGCGCGTTCTCCCCGTGGTTGCGTGGGTTTTCTCCGGGCGCTCCGGTTTCCTCCCACATCTCAAAAATTCGCTCTTAGGCTGATTGGGAAATAAATTGTCCCTACATTGAGATTCTTCCATATCAAGAATAACCTAAAATTAGAATAGGAAAATGGAATTGTTACTATAAAGTTATGATGGCGGCGCGGGCTCGTTGGGCCGAAGGGCCTGTTTCCCGTGCTGTGTTGCTCTAAAAAAAAATACTATTCACCAGGTACACGGTACATACTCTTGCAACTCAGCCAACATTGTCTACCTAATATGTTGCAAGAAAGGATGTCCCGAAACATGGTACATTGGGGAGACTACGGCAGCGGATGAATGAACATCGCTCGACAATGACCAGGCAAGACTGTTCCCTTCCTGTGGGCGAACACTTCAGCAGTCACCGGCATTCGGCCTCCAACCTTCGGGTAAACGTTCTTCAAGGGGGCCTTCACGACACACGACAGCGCCGAGTCGCTGAGCAGAGACTGATAGCCAAGTTCCGCACACATGAGGACGGTCTTAACAGGGATCTTGGCTTCATGTCACACTATCTGTAACCCCCGTAACTTGCCTGGATTAGCAAAAAACCTCACTTACTGTGCTGTCTGGAGAAAATACACAATTCTCTAACCAATGCTCAGGATTCCCTTCACACACATTGTTAGCCACTTTAACACTTGAATAGCAGGTTAAGTGTAAGGATTCGCATTCTAATCAGCAATCTGTGACTGTCTGTGCTGATATGTGTGCTATTGCAGACCAGAACACTGCATTTACCTGACGAAGATGAAAGTCGAAAGCTTACAGATTTACTATCAAATAAATCGGTTGGATTTAAAATTGGTATTAGAACATAGAACATAGAACTCAGCACAGAACAGGCCCTTCGGCCTTCGATGTTGCGCCGACCAATATAAAAAACAATGACCCTCCAAACTAAACCATTCCCTTCTCTTCCATATACTTATCAACTAACCTCTTAAACGCCACCAAACTTGGGACATCTACAACTGCCGCAGGCAGGGCATTCCACTCTCGAACCACCCTTTGGGTAAAGAACCTACTTCTTAAATCTGTCCTAAAACCACCACCCCTTAATTTAAAGCTATGTTCCCTAGTGCTAGCTTTCTCCATCCTAGGAAAAAGGCTATCACTGTCCACCCTATCTAAACCTCTAATCATCTTATATGTTTCAATAAGGTCTCCTCTTAGCCGCCTTCTTTCTAACGAAAACAACCTCAAATCCCTCAGCCTCTCTTCATAAGACCTGCCCTCCATACCAGGCAACATCCTGGTAAACCTCCTCTGTACCCTCTCCAATGCCTCCACATCTTTCTTATAATGTGGGGACCAGAACTGCACACAATACTCCAAGTGCGGCCGCACTAGAGTTTTGCACAGTTGCAACATGACGTTGCGGCTCCGAAATTCAATCCCCCTACCAATAAAAGCTAAGACTCCATATGCCTTCTTAACAACCTTATCGACTTGACTGCCTACTTTCAGGGATCTATGCACATATACACCAAGATCTCTCTGTTCATCAACACTATTAAGAATCCTACCATTAGCCCTATACTCTACACATTTATTATTCCTGCCAAAGTGCATTACCTCACACTTTTCCACATTAAACTCCATTTGCCACCTCTCGGCCCAGCTCTGCAACTTGTCCAAGTCTCTCTGCAAACTATAACACCCCTCTTCACTATCTACCACTCCACCGACTTTAGTGTCATCTGCAAATTTACTAATCCATCCTTCAATACCCTCATCCAGATCATTTATAAAAATTACAAACAGCAGGGGCCCCAAAACAGACCCCTGAGGTACACCACTTGTAACCGAACTCCACGATGAATATCTCCCATCAACCACCACCCTCTGTCTTCTATCTGCTAGCCAATTCCTAATCCAATTAGCTAAATCACCCTCAATCCCATACATCTGCATTTTCTGCAGAAGTCTTCCATGTGCCACCTTATCGAACGCCTTACTAAAGTCCATATATACCACATCAACTGCCTTACCCTCATCCACCTCTTTGGTCACTTTTTCAAAAAACTCAATGAGGTTGGTAAGGCACGACCTGCCCTTCACAAAACCATGCTGACTATCCCCAATCAATTCATTTCTCTCTAAATAACTATAAATCCTATCCCTAATAATTCTCTCCAATACTTTGCCCACAACAGAAGTAAGACTCACCGGCCTATAATTCCCCGGAAAGTCTCTCTTCCCCTTCTTGGACAATGGGACCACATTCGCTATCCCTCCAGTCTTCCGGCACTATACCCGTAACCAACGAGTTAACCAACAAGTCTGTTGCCAGACTCTTACTGAGTTTACCCCAGTCCAACGCCAGCATCTCTACGTCAAGGCTATACAAGGCATTGGTGAGGCCAAATTTAGAATATTATGTACAGTTTTGATCACCTAGTTACAGGAAGGATGTAAATAAGGTTGAAAGAGTGCAGAGAAGGTTCACGAGGATGTTGCTGGGACTTGAGAAGCTGAGTTACAGAGAGAGATTGAATAGGTTAAGACTTTATTTCCTAGAGCATAGAAGAATTAGGGGAGATTTGATAGAAGTGTATAAGATTTCGATGGGTATAGATAGAGTGAATGCAAGCAGGCTTTTTCCACTGAGGATAGGGGAGAAAAAAATCAGAGGGCATGGATTAAGGATGAAGGGAGAAAGGTTTAAAGGGAATATTTGGGGGGCTTCATGCAGAGAGTGGTGAGAGTGTGGAATGAGCTGCCGGATAAAGTGGTAAATATGGTATCACTTTTAATATTTAAGAAAAACTTGGATAGGTATGTGGATGAGAGGGGTGTGGAGGGATATGGTACAGGTGCAGATCATTGGGACTCGGCAAAAATGGTTCAACACGGACGAATTGGGTCAAAAGACCTGTTCTGAACTATAAATTTTCTATGGTTCTATGGTTCTAATAGAACCATATGCAGCCCTGTGTGTATTATAGAGAATAGCAGCTCCAGATATGTTATAGAGAATAGCAAAACCTGTATATATTATAGAGACTAGCAGCCCCTCTGTATGTTTCATAGCAGCCTCTGTGTACATTGTAGAAAATAAAGAATAAAGAAAGAACAATACAGGAACAGGCCCTTCATCCCTCCAAACTTGCACCAATCATGTGTTCCTAACTAGACCATTTGTTTGTATCTCTGTATTCCCAGTCTGTTTATGTGGCTATCTAGATAAGTCTTAAATGATCCTGGCGTGTCTGCCGCAGCCACCTTGCTTGGCAGCGCATTCCAGGCCCCCGTCACCCTCTGTGTAAAATACATACACTTCATATCTGTATTGAACCTTGCCCCCCACTTTACCTTGAACTTGTGACTCCTTGCGTTTATCATTTCCAACCTGGGAAAAAGCTTCCAACTGTTCACCCTATCTATGCCCTTTATAATTTTATAAACTTCTATTAGGTCACCCCTACTTCTGTCTTTCCAGGGAGAACAATCCTAGTTTACTCAATCTCACCTCATACCCAATCACAGCTCGTACCAGGCAACATCCTGGTAAACTTCCTCTACACTCTCTTCAAAGCCTCCATGTCCTTCTGGTATGTGGCAACCAGAACTGGACTCAGTATTCCAAATGTGGCCTAACCAACATTCTACATAACTGCAACATCATAAACCAACTTCTATTCTCTATGTCCCGTCCAATAAAAGCAAGGATGCCATATGCCTTCTTCACCACCTTTTCCACCTGTGATGCCACCTTTAAGGATCTGTGGACTTGCACACCCAGGTCTCTTTGTGTATCTATTCTCCTGATGGTTCTGCCATTTATTGTATACCTCCCCCCTACATTAGATCTAACAAAATGTATCACTTTGCATTTATCTGGATTAAATTCCATCTGTCATTTCTCTGTCCAACTTTCCAGCCTATCTATATCCTGTTGTATTCTCTGACAATGTTCATCACTATCCGACAATCTTTGTGTTGTTCACAAACTTACTGATCACACAAGCTACATCTTCTTGAAAATCATTTGTATATATTTCACAAACAGCAGAGGTCCCAGTATGGAGCCTTGTGGAACACCACTGGTCACAGACCTCCAATCAGAAAAAGACCTATTCATTGCTATACCCTGCCTTCTATGGCCGTGCCAGTTCTGTATCCATCTAGTTGGTTCACCTTTGATCCCGTGAGGTTTAACCTTTTGCACAAGCCTGCCATGAGGGACCTTATTTAAATGTTTTAACAAAATCCGTGGAGATAACATCCACGATCCTTCCATCATCAAACATTTTTGTCACCTCCTCAAAAAACTCAACCAAGTTTGTGAGGCATGGCCTCCCTCGTACAAAACGATGTTGTCTATTGCTAATGAGATTATTTAGTTCTAAATGTGTATAGATCCTCTCTCTAAGCATCTTCTCGAACAATTTCTCTTCCACAGATGTCAAGTTCACTGGCCTATAATTATCTGGGTTATCCCTGCTACCTTTCTCAAATAACGGGACCATATTTGCTAACCTCCAGTCCTCTGGGACCTCACCTGTGTCCAATGGAAAAACAAAGATTTCTATTAAAGGCCCTGCAATTTCATCTCTTGTCTCTCTCTCTTTCTCTCTCTCAGTAATCTAGGACAGTTGCCACCTGGCCCTGGGGATTTGTCTACCCTAATGCTTCCTAAAACACCTAACACTTCCTCTCTTGTAATTGTGGCTTGTTCTAATAGATCTACACATCCCTCTGAGACACTACCAATCAATGTGTCCCTCTCCCTTGTGAACACTAAACAAGTATTCATTTAGGATCTCACCTACTTCCTTGGGTTCTAAGCATAATTTCCCTCCTTTGTGCTTGAGAGGTCCGACTCTTTCTCTGATAACCCTCTTGTTCCTAACATATGTATAAAACACTTTGGAATTCTCCTTAATCCTATCTGCCAAGGATATTTCGTGACCCTTTTTGCCCTTCTAACTCCCTCCTTGAGTTCCTTTTTACTTTCTCTGTATTCCTCCAGTGCTCCAGCTGTTTTTAGCTGCCTGGACCTTATGTATGCCTCTTTTCTCTTTTTGATTGGACTCACAATTTCCACGGTTATCCACAACTCTCGAATCCTACCTTTCCTGTTCTTTTTTTATATAGGCACATACCTGTCCTGCAGCCCTATCAACTGCTCCTTAAAAAACTTCCACATGTCAGATGTGGATTTACCCTCGAACAACCTCTCCCAATCAATAAGCACCAAATCCTGCTGAATCTGGCTGTAATTAGCCTTCCCCTAATTCAGCACCTTACCTGTAGGACAACATTCATCCTTTTAGAACATAGAACATAGAACAATACAGCACAAACAGGCCCTTCGGCCCACGAGTTGCGCCGATCACATCTACCAATCCACAGACCTATCTATAACCCCTATCCTATTCTTTTCCATATACTCATCCAGAAGTCTCTTAAAAGACCCCAGTGAGTTTGCCTCAACAACCTCCGACGGCAGTTGGTTCCATTCACTCACCACCCTCTGAGTGAAAAACCTACCCCTGACATCTCCTTTGTATTTGCTTCCCTGCACCTTAAATCTGTGTCCTCTCGTAGTGACCATTTCAGCTCAGGGAAATAGTCTCTGAGAGTCCACTCTATCTATTCCTCTCAACATTTTATAAACCTCTATCAGGTCGTATTTTCCATGACTATCCGAAAGTTTACAGAATTGTGGTCACTGTTCGCCGCGTGTTCCCCCACTGAAACTTTGATGACCTGACCGGGTTCATTCCCCAGTACCAGGTCCAGTATAGCTCCTTCTCTAGTTGGACTATCAACATATTGTTCCAAAGAACTTTCCTGGACACATTTTACGAATTCAAAGAACAAAGAACAAAGAACAAAACAGCACAGGAAACAGGCCCTTCGGCCCAACGAGCCCGCGCCGCCACCTCGATGTTCCCACTTCTACACGTGATCCCTGTCCATGTTTATAAATCTATGGATTAAAAACCAAATTTGAGACAATTTAGGGGCAATTTGTTTTGCCAGTTAACCTAAGAGCACATCTTTGGGATGTGGGAGGAAACCGGAGCACCCAGAGAAAACCCACGCAAGCACGGGGAGAATACGCAAACTCCCACAGACACAGGGCCAAATCCATGTATCTGCACAGCACAGCGATAGTCACTGAGCTGTCGTGTTGCCCATCAGATGGCCCAGGTCAAGCGTACACTAACGACGTGAAGCACTAGGATACTCTCGAAAAAGATCCAAGAGCAGCCCTCTCACGACCCATCGCGTGTATGCCCCTTGTTAGACAACAAGGTGGACCAAAGCACCTGTAGGATAAAAACAAGTACATCAATATCATCATCTATTTACACACTTCCCAGGGACTCCCAAGGCTCATGATCCCTATTTTAAATCAGTTTCTATACCCCTCCATTCCCATTCTGTTCATGTGCCCATCTAAGTATTTCTTAAATAACTCCAGACTACCTGCCTCCACCACTTTACTTGGCAGCGTATTCCATACCCCCACCACCCTCTGTGTGAAAAAACTCCCTCCAGCATCCAAATTATACCTTACCCCCCTCACCTTAAGCCCGTGACCCCTCGTGCTATTTGAGTCCATCTTAGGAAAAAGCTTAGCCCTGTTTACTCTATCAATCCCCTTCAAAATCTTGTACACCTCTATCAGATCTCCTCTAAGTCTACGTCTTTCTAAGGAAAACAGTCCCAATTTGCCTAATCTCTCCTCGTAACTCAGACCTTCCTTACCAGGCAGCATACCAGGAATTCCTCCCCGTCTGACTCCCAGTCCTAAGGTTTTCCAGTTTATATGAGGGAAATTAAAGTCTCCCACTACAACAATCCTATATTTCTACACTTTTCCAGAATCTCCTTATATATCCATTCTTCAACTTCTTGTGGGCTTTGGGAAGCCTATAGTGTACCCCAAGCAAAGTGACTGCGCCCTTCCTGTTCCTGAGCTCTACCCACAGTGTCTCATTACATGACCCTCCTAAATTGTCCACCCTCTGTACTGCTGTAATATTCTCCCTAACCAGTATTGCTACTCCACCACCTCTTCTAGTCCCTTCTCTGTCTCGCCTAAAACACTTATACCCCGGAATATTCAGCTGCCAGTCCTGTCCTTTTAACCAAGTCTCTGTCACTGCAACCACATCCAAGTTCCATGCAAGCATTAAGGCTCTAAGTTTGTCAGTCTTGCCCATTATGCTCCTTGCATTGAAGCAGATGCACTCCAGACCTCCAGACCCACTGAGTTCATCCTCCTCCAGAAAGCTTTTCCTTTTCGGTAGCCTTATCTTGGCCCCATGTCGTCCCCAGTCTCTATGCTTGCTGACTTATTGTCCTGATTCCCACCCCTCTGCCACATCAGTTTAAACCCACCTGAACCATACTAGCAAACCTCCCAGCCAGGATATTGGTATCCCTCCAGTTCAGGTCTAACCCTTCCTTCTTGTACAGGTCTCATCCTCTCTGGAAGACTTCCCAGTGGTCCATGAATCTGAAACCCTCCCTCCTGCATCAGTCCTTTAGCCATGTGTTCAGCTCTGCAATCTCCCTGTACCTAGCCTCACTAACCCATGACACAGGGAGTACTCCAGAGACAGGGGTCCTGTTTTTCTACCTGACTCTCTAAATTGGTCTTGCAGAACTCCCCAACTCTTTCTACTTATGTTATTTGTACCAATGTGAACAATGATGTCTGTCTGATTACCCTCCCCTTTAAGGATGCTTCTACCAGCTCAGAGACATCCAGGACTCTGGCACCAGGGAGGCAGAGTACTATCCTGGAATCTTGTTCATGCCCACAGAATCCCCTGTCTGTGCCTCTAATGATTGGGTCCCCCACTATTATTACTCTCCCAATCTGCCCCTTTTCCTTCTGAGCCACAGAGCCTGAGTCTGTGCTGGAGACCATGGCTTACCCCTGGAAGATGTCTCTCCAACCTCTCCACAATATCTAAAGCGGTATACTTATTTTGGAGAGGACCAACCACAGGGAATCCCTGCACTAATTGCTTCCTCCCTTCCCCTCTCCTGACTGTCAATCAGCTAGCTTCATTTTTAGGTGTTACCACTTCCCAATATCTGCTATCTATCACCACCCCTCCACAACGCCCCCCCGCCCCCACAACCCGCTTCCCGAATGATCCGAAATTCATCCAGTTCACAGCTCCAATTCCCTAAGGCCGTCTATGCGGAGCTGGAGCTGGATGCACCTCCCACAAGTGAAATCAGGAGGGTCACTAATGGTGATCTTTACCTCACTCACACTTCAAGGGGAGCATTGAACTGCCCAAACTGCCATCCTCTCCACTCAAACTTCCAACAAGATAAGAGTTAGGAAAAGGAAAGAAAAGCTTACCTGCTCTCACATCCAGTCTCTTTTTCTAGGTTAGAGGAGGAAGGAGGGTGGGAGACACTACACATCTCTGTGTATATTATAGAGAATAGCAGTCCCTGTGTATATCATAGAGAATAGCAGTCCCTATGTATATGATAGAGAATGGCAGCCCCTGTGTATATGATAGAGAATAGCAGCCCCTGTGTATATCATAGAGAATAGCAGTCCCTATGTATATTATAGAGAATAGCAGCCCCTGTGTATATTACAGAGAATAGCAGTCCCTGTGTATATTGTAGAGAATAGCAGTCCCTGTGTATATTATAGAGAATAGCAGTCCCTGTGTATATTATAGAGAATAGCAGCCCCTGTGTATATTACAGAGAATAGCAGTCCCTGTGTATATTATAGAGAATAGCAGTCCCTGTGTATATTATAGAGAATAGCAGCCCCTGTGTATATTATAGAGAATAGCAGTCCCTGTGTATATTATAGAGAATAACAGTCCCTGTGTATATTATAGAGAATAGCAGCCCCTGTTTATATTATAGAGAATAACAGTCCCTGTGTATATTATAGAGAATAGCAGCCCCTGTGTATATTATAGAGAATAGCAGTCCCCTGTGTATATTATAGAGAATAGCAGCCCCTGTGTATATTATAGAGAATAGCAGCCCCTGTGTATATTATAGAGAATAGCAGTCCCTGTGTATATTATAGAGAATAGCAGCCCCTGTGTATATTATAGAGAATAGCAGTCCCTGTGTATATTATAGAGAATAGCAGCCCCTGTGTATATTATAGAGAATAGCAGTCCCTGTGTATATTATAGAGAATAACAGCCCCTGTGTATATTATAGAGAATAGCAGTCCCTGTGTATATTATAGAGAATAGCAGTCCCTGTGTATATTATAGAGAATAGCAGTCCCTGTGTATATTATAGAGAATAGCAGTCCCTGTGTATATTATAGAGAATAGCAGTCCCTGTGTATATTATAGAGAATAGCAGTCCCTGTGTATATTATAGAGAATAGCAGTCCCTGTGTATATTATAGAGAATAGCAGTCCCTGTGTATATTATAGAGAATAGCAGTCCCTGTGTATATTATAGAGAATAGCAGTCCCTGTGTATATTATAGAGAATAGCAGTCCCTGTGTATATTATAGAGAATAGCAGTCCCTGTGTATATTATAGAGAATAGCAGTCCCTGTGTATATTATAGAGAATAGCAGTCCCTGTGTATATTATAGAGAATAGCAGTCCCTGTGTATATTATAGAGAATAGCAGTCCCTGTGTATATTATAGAGAATAGCAGTCCCTGTGTATAGAGACATAGAACATAGAACAAACAGCACAGAACAGGCCCTTCGGCCTTGATGTTGTGCTGACCAAAATAAAGCAATGCCCCTCCAACTAAACCTTCCCTTCTCTTCCATATACTTATCAATTAACCTCTTAAACGCCACCAAACTTGGTGCATCTACAACAGCTGCAGGCAGGGCATTCCACTCCCTAATCACTCTTTGAGTAAAGAACCTACCTCTGATATCCGTCCTATAACTCATACCCCTTAATTTAAAGCTGTGTCCCCTCGTGCTAGCTTTCTCCATCCTAGGAAAAAGGCTATCACTGTCCACCCTATCTAAACCTCTAATCATCTTATATGCTTCAATAAGATCCCCTCTTAGCCGCCTCCTTTCTAACGAAAAACCTCAAATCCTTCAACCTCTCTTCATAGGACCTGCCCTCCATACCAGGCAACATCCTGGTAAACCTCCTCTGTACCCTCTCCAATGCCTCCACATCTTTCTTATAATGTGGGGACCAGAACTGCACACAATACTCCAAGTGCGGCCGCACTAGAGTTTTGTACAGTTGCAACATGAGCTGCGGCTCCTAAATTCAATCCCCACCCAATAAAGCTAAGACTCCATATGCCTTCTTAACAACTTTATCCACTTGACTGCCTACTTTCAGGGATCTATTGACACATACACCAAGATCCTTCTGTTCCTCAACACTATTAAGAGCCCTACCATTAGCCCTATACTCTACACATTTATTGTTCCTGCCAAAGTGCATTACCTCACACTTTTCCACATTAAACTCCATTTGCCACCTCTCGGCCCAGCTCTGCAACTTGTCCAAGTCACTCTGTAAACTAAAACACCCCTCTTCACTATCTACCACTCCACCAACTTTAGTGTCATCTGCAAATTTACTGATCCATCCCTCAATACCCTCATCCAGATCATTTATAAAAATTACAAACAGCAGGGGCCCCAAAACAGACCCCTGAGGCACACCACTTGTCACCGAACTCCACGATGAATATCTCCCATCAACCACCACCCTCTGTCTTCTATCTGCCAGCCAATTCCTAATCCAATTAGCTAAATCACCCTCTATTCCACACATCTGCATTTTCTGTAGAAGTCTTCCATGGGCCACCTTATCAAACGCCTTACTAAAGTCCATATATACTACATCAACCGCCTTACCCCCATCCACCTCTCTGGTCACTTTCTCAAAAAACTCAATGAGGTTAGTAAGGCATGACCTACCCTTCACGAAACCATGCTGACTATCCCCAATCAATTCATTTCTCTCTAAATAACTATAAATCCTATCCCTAATAATTCTCTCCAATACCTTGCCCACAACAGAAGTAAGACTCACTGGCCTATAATTCCCAGGAAGGTCTCTCTTCCCCTTCTTAAACAATGGGACCACATTCGCTATCCTCCAGTCCTCCGGAACCACACCCGTAACCAACGACGTGACCAACGTATATTATAGAGAATAGCAGCCCCTGTGTATATTATAGAGAATAGCAGCCCCTGTGTATATTATAGAGAATATCAGCCCCTGTGTATATTATAGAGAATAGCAGTCCCTGTGTATATTATAGAGAATAACAGTCCCTGTGTATATTATAGAGAATAGCAGTCCCTGTGTGTATTATAGAGAATTGCGGCCCCTGTGTATATTATAGAGAATAGCAGTCCCTGTGTATATTATAGAGAATAGCAGCCCTATGTATATTATAGAGAATAACAGTCCCTGTGTATATTATAGAGAATGGGCCCCTGTGTATATTATAGAGAATAGCAGTCCCTGTGTATATTATAGAGAATAGCAGTCCCTGTGTATATTATAGAGAATAGCAGTCCCTGTGTATATTATAGAGAATAGCAGTCCCTGTGTATATTATAGAGAATAGCAGTCCCTGTGTATATTATAGAGAATAGCAGCCCCTGTGTATATTATAGAGAATAGCAGTCCCTGTGTATATTATAGAGAATAGCAGTCCCCTGTGTATATTATAGAGAATAGCAGCCCCTGTGTATATTATAGAGAATAGCAGCCCCTGTGTATATTATAGAGAATAGCAGTCCCTGTGTGTATTATAGAGAATAGCAGCCCCTATGTATATTATAGAGAATAGCAGTCCCTGTGTATATTATAGAGAATAGCAGTGCCTGTGTGTATTATAGAGAATAGCAGCCCCTATATATATTATAGAGAATAGCAGCCCCTGTGTATATTATAGAGAATAGCAGCCCCTATGTATATTATAGAGAATAACAGTCCCTGTGTATATTATACAGAATTGCGGCCCCTGTGTATATTATAGAGAATAGCAGCCTCTACGTATATTATAGAGAATAGCAGCCCCTGTATATATTATAGAGAATAGCAGCCCCTGTGTATATCATAGAGAATAGCAGTCCCTGTGTATATTATAGAGAATAGCAGCCCCTGTGGATATTATAGAGAATAGCAGCCCCTGTGTATTGTATAGAGAATAGCAGTCCGTGTACATATTATAGCGAGTAGCAGCCCCTGTGTATACTATAGCGAGTAGCATCCCCTGTGTATATTATAGCAAGTAGCAGCCCCTGTGTTTATTATAGAGAATAGCAGTTCATTTGAATATTGAACAGTGAGAGTTTTGCAGTGGGAAGGTCAAATGTACCATCTGTAGAACATAGAACATAGATCATTACAGCGCAGAACAGGCCCTTCGGCCTTCGATGTTGCGCCGACCAATTAGGAAAAAGCAATGACCCTCTAACCTAAACCATTCCCTTTTCGTCCATAAACCTATCTACTAACCTCTTAAACGCCACCAAACTTGGCGCATCTACAACTGACGCAGGCAGGGCATTCCATACCCTTACCACCCTCTGGGTAAAGAACCTACCTCTGACATCCGTCCTATAACTACCACCCCTTAATTTAAAGCTATGTCCCCTCGTGCTAGCTTTATCCATCCTAGGAAAAAGGCTATCACTGTCCACCCTATCTAAACCTCTAATCATGTTATATGTTTCGATAAGGTCCCCTCTTAGCCACCTCCTTTCTAACGAAAACAACCTCAAATCCCTCAGCCTCTCTTCATAAGACCTGCCCTCCATACCTGGCAACATCATGGTAAACCTCCTCTGTACCCTCTCCAATGCCTCCACATCTTTCTTATAATGCGGGGACCAGAACTGCACACAATACTCCAAGTGCAGCCGCACCAGAGTTTTGTACAGTTGCAACATGACGTTGCGGCTCCGAAATTCAATCCCCTACCAATAAAAGCTAAGACTCCATATGCCTTCTTAACAACCTTATCGACTTGATTGCCAACTTTCAGGGATCTATGCACATATACACCAAGATCCCTCTGTTCATCAACACTATTAAGAGTCCTACCATTAGCCCTATACTTTACAGATTTATTATTCCTGCCAAAGTGAATTACCTCACACTTTTCCACATTAAACTCCATTTGGCACCTCTCGGCCCAGCTCTGCAACTTGTCCAAGTCTCTCTGCAAACTATAACATCCCCCTTCATTATCTACCACTCCTCCGAGTTTGGTGTCATATGAACTTGGAAATATTATATCTGGTCCCCGTATCCAAATCATTGAAATATATTGGGACAGCTGGGGCATAAATACTGATCTCTGTGGTACACCACTAGCCACAGGCTGCCAAAACAGAATGACCCATTTATTCCTACTCTCTGTTTTCTGCCTGTTAGGCAATCCTCAATCTATGCCAATATATTACTGCCTATCTTTTTTAATTTGCTTATCAACCTGTGGGGAAGATCGAAAATCATCTGAAAATCCAAATATACTGCATCCATTGACACTCCTTTATTAATTTTGTTAGTGACATCTTCAAAAAACTTCAACAAATTTTCAAACATAATTTCCCATTCATAAATCCATACTGACTTGGCCCAATGAGATCATTATTATCTAACTGTATATTTACCACATTTTTTTCACCAGATACAGTATTTTCCCTTCTATTGATGTGTGGCTACGAGGTCTAAAGTTCCCTGTTTTCTCTCTCCCTCCCTTCTTAAACAATGAGTTGACATTTCTTCAGGAGCCATTCCAGAATCATTAGAATTTTGGAAGATGATCTCCAATGCACCGACTATCTCCATAGCAACCTTTCTCAAAACTTTGGGTTGTAGAATATCAAGTCCTGAGGACTTATCAACCTTTGGATTACTAAATTTGCGGATGACACCAAAGTCGGAGGAGTGGTAGATAGTGAAGAGGGGTGTTATAGTTTGCAGAGAGACTTGAACAAGTTGCAGAGCTGGGCCGAGAGGTGGCAAATGGAGTTTAATGTGAAAAAGTGTGAGGTAATTCACTTTGGCAGGAATAACAAATGTGTAGAGTATAGGGCTAATGGTAGGACTCTTAATAGTGTTGACGAACAGAGGGATCTTGGTGTATATGTGCATAGATCCCTGAAAGTCGGCAATCAAGTCGATAAGGTTGTTAAGAAGGCATACGGAGTCTTGGCTTTTATTGGTAGGGGGATTGAATTTTGGAGCCGCAACGTCATGTTGCAACTGTACAAAACTCTGGTGCAGCCGCACTTGGAGTATTGTGTACAGTTCTGGTCCCCACATTATAAGAAAGATGTGGAGACATTGGAGAGGGTACAGAGGAGGTTTACCAGGATGTTGCCTGGTATGGAGGGCAGGTCTTATGAAGAGAGGCTGAGGATTTGAGGTTGTTTTCGTTAGAAAGGAGGCGGCTAAGAGGGGATCTTATTGAAGCATATAAGATGATTAGAGGTTTAGATAGGTGGACAGTGATAGCCTTTTTCCTAGGATGGAGAAAGCTAGCACGAGGGGACATAGCTTTAAATTAAGGGGTGGTAGTTATAGGATGGATGTCAGAGGTAGGTTCTTTACCCAGAGGTGGTAAGGGTATGGAATGCCCTGCCTGCTGCAGTTGTAGATGCGCCAAGTTTGGGGGCGTTTAAGTGGTCAGTGGATAGGTTTATGGATGAAAAGGGAATGGTTTAGGTTAGAGGGTCATTGCTTTTTCTTAATTGTTTGGCGCAACATCGAAGGTCGAAGGGCCTGTCTGCGCTGTAATGTTCTATGTTCTATGTTCAGTCCCATTCATCTCTCCAATACAACATTCTTACTAATTTCCTTCAACTCCTCATTTTCCCTAATCCCTTAGATCCCCAGTTCTGGGAGATTTCCTGTATTTTCCTCAGTGAAAACAGAGATAAAGTCATCAATTAGCTTCTCTGTTATTTCTCTATTCCTCATTATAACTTCTCCTGACTCTGCCTGTAATGAACCCATATTTGCCTCAGAAAATATTCCCTTTGTACATATCTGTAGAAACTTTTATAGTCTGCTTTTAAACGTTTTGCTACTTTACATTTTCTCCCTTTAACAGTTCCTTTATTCTTTTTTGTTGAATTCTAAAATCTTTCCAATCCTCAGATTTTACTATTTCTGGCAACTTTATAAGCCTTTTCTTTTAATCTTACACAATCCTTAACTCCCTTATTCATCATGGCTGACTGACTTTTGACATACCTGGACTAGATGCTCATGCTGTTTGGGATATTATCTGTAAAGTATGATTCCATCAGTATGACTATGTCAGGCTGTTGTTTGACACTCTGTGAGACAGCTCTCCCAATTTTGGCACTAGCCCCAAGGTGTTAATCGGCCATAGAAGTCAGAGAGTAGTGGTGGAAGGGGGTTTTTCCGATGGAGGTCCGTGACTAGTGGTCTGCAGAGGTCTGTACTGGGACCTCTGCTGTTCGTGAAATTTATAAATGACTTGGTAAAAATGTAGGTGAGTGGGTTAGTAAGTTTGCAGATAACACAAAGGTGGAGTTGTGGATAGTGCAGAAGGTTGTCAAAGGATACAGTGGGATAGAGACCAGTTGCCGATAAGGCTGGAGAAATGGCAGATGGAGTTTAATCCAGGCAAGTGTGTGGTACTGCACTTTGGAAGATCAAGTGTTAAGGGTGAGTAAGAGGGTAAGTAAGAGATCACGGGTATAGATTGAGAGGCAGTAAATTTAAAACAGAGATGAGAAGGAACTACTTCTGGCAGAGGATGTGAATTTGTGAACTTGCTACCCCATAGTGTGGTGGAGTCTGAATCACTGAATGGTTACAAGAAGCATTATATATATTTCTAATAAGAAAAGGGATAAGAGAATATGGGGAACTGATGGGGAGGTGGATTTGAGACTAGGTAGAGATCAGCCTATTGGCAGAGCAGGTTTTGATGGGCTGAATTTGCTGACTTCTGCTCCTAATTCCTGTGTTTCCTATATTAATGACAGGGCGATTAACAACATTATTAAATCCATAGCTCCCTGAAAATGGCCACACAAGTAGATTGCTTGGTGAAGAAGGCATATGGTATGCTTGCCTCTATTGGTCAGGGTGTTGAGTATAAGAGTCAGGATGTCATGTTACAGCTCTATAAAACTCTGGTTTGACCATGAATAGGTCCCAGTGGGATTGTGCGTGGTGCAAACTTGAAGGGCTGAATGGCCTCCTTTTGCACTGTCAGGATTTGATGAGAAGGGATGAGTTTAGTTTGGTGTTATGATGGGCTGAAAGGCCTGTTTCAGTGCTGTGATAGTAAGGAAGACTTTACAGTGTCACAGGATTGGCTTTGCCATTGTTGTTTCTGGTGGTTAGGTTGATGCTGGGTAATCCATCCAGTTTCATTCCTTTTAGAATTTGTGTGTGGCTTTCGAGGCCATTTCAGAGTCAGTCACATTTATGGTATGGTGTATAAATAGAGTCTTAGAGCCATAAAGGTTTACAGCATGAAAGCAGGCCTTCAGCCCAACTTGTCCATGCTGCCCTTCTATTTAAAAACATCCCTTTGGATCTCAGTGAAGCTGTTTCAATATCATTCTGTAAATACCCAAATTTGACACAGCTAATATTAAAGAAAATGTCTGGGATTCTCCGACCTTGCCCGTAGCTGGGATTCTCCAATCTCGTCCACAGCTGGATTCTCTGATCTCGCCCACAGCTGGATTCTCTGATCTCGCCCACAGCTGAGATTCTCTGACCTCGCCTGTGAATGGGATTCTCCGACCTCGCCTGCAGATGGGATTCTCCGGCCTTGCCCATGGCTAAGATTCTCTGACCTCCCCTCATGGCTGGGATTCTCCGACTTCATCTGGGACTGGGATTCTTCAACCTTTCCCCATGCTTGGGATTCTCCGACCTCATCCATTCTGGGATTGTCTGATCTCACTCCATGGCTGGGATTCTCTGACTTCACCTGTGGTTGGGATTCTCTTGTCCCACTGCAGTGAATGGGGATTTGACTGAGTGCTAAATTCTCACAGGCAGTGGGTGTGGGATGAATGAAATCAGTGAGTTGTGGTCAATGAGTTTTCTCTCTCTGCTCCTTCTCCATACTGCAGAGAACTTTAATCATTGTCACACCAAAGGTGATACAGGCTCAGTGTATCCAAAGTGAATGTCACACAGATAGAGTTACTGAGATTCCAGACAGTATAATCAGGTTAAGCCCCATGTAACCTGACTGAATGAGGTAAGAATTTGAGATGTAAAATAAAACTGGGAGTGACATTTGCAACAACTTTGAACAAAAACTCCTGGCCGCACTAAATATTTACATTTATTCATAGAATAAAGACAACATCGTCCTAACATTGGAGCCAGGCTGTTTGGGAGTGATGGCAAGAATGATTTCTTCACACAAAGGGAAGTGAGAATTGGGAAATCTCTTCCCCAGCATGTTGTAGATTGTGTGGATGGAATGGATGTTTCAGCACTGAGATTGATAGGTTTTTGTTGGTTAGTCATATCAACAGAATTGGAACAAAGACAAGCAAATGATATAAAGGTGCTGATCGACCATGATCCAATTGGATTATAGAATAGGCTCGAGAGGGTGAATGGCTTCCTGCCTCCTAATTCTTGACAGGAAGGTCTAATGTTCACTCAAGACTATTGTTTCTGTCAAAGGGCCTGGGTTAGAATCCAGCCAAGATACATAGTCTGATCACAGAGTCAGAGAATGGTAAGCGCTGAAGTTGCTAAGAGAAGCATTTTCACACAGGTGAGTAAGGATTAGATTTAATAATTACAACAGATTAACATTTCAGATCAGTTAATTGGCAGTTAAATGAAACTGATATGAAGGTATCTGGAAGCAGTAACATGGCATTGAGATATTGATACTGAATAATGAAGTTCTTGGAAAGTGTTCTGGAGGCAGCCAATTTGTGCACAGCAAGATCCTGCAAACAACAAAGATGAAATTAACCAGATAATCTGTTTCTGAAGTAATTTTTGATAAGGGATAAATATTCCCAGGAAAACACCTCCAAGATTTAAAAACATCATCCTGGTTAGTGCTGGTAAGGCTGTCTGGAATGCCCCTCACGAGTTACCATGAGAAGGTGGTGTGGGGTCTGTTTGAACCACAGCAGTTTGATCAGAATGTTTTGCCAGGCTATACCAGAGGACAGTTTGGAGTTAATAGAACATAGAACATAGAACATAGAACACTACAGCACAGAACAGGCCCTTCGGCCTTCGATGTTGCGCCGACCAATATAAAAAGCAATGCCCCTCCAAACTAAACCATTCCCTTCTCTTCCATATACTTATCAACTAACCTCTTAAACGCCACCAAACTTGGCGCATCTACAACTGCTGCAGGCAGGGCATTCCACTCCCGAACCACCCCTTGGGTAAAGAACCTACCTCTGATATCCGTCCTATAACTATCACCCCTTAATTTAAAGCTGTGTCCCATCGTGCTAGCTTTCTCCATCCTAGGAAAAAGGCTATCACTGTCCACCCTATCTAAACCTCTAATCATCTTATATGTTTCAATAAGGTCTCCTCTTAGCCTCCTTCTTTCTAACGAAAACAACCTCAAATCCCTCAGCCTCTCTTCATAAGACCTGCCCTCCATACCAGGCAACATCCTGGTAAAACCTCCTCTGTACCCTCTCCAATGCCTCCACATCTTTCTTATAATGCGGGGACCAGAACTGCACACAATACTCCAAGTGCGCCGCACTAGAGTTTTGTACAGTTGCAACATGACGTTGCGGCTCCGAAATTCAATCCCTCTACCAATAAAAGCCAGGACTCCATATGCCTTCCCAACAACCTTCTCGACCTGACTGCCTACTTTCAGGGATCTATGCACATACACACCAAGATCCCTCTGTTCATCTAGACTACTAAGAATCCTACCATTTGCCCTATACTCTACACATTTATTATTTCTGCCATAGTGCATTACCTCACACTGTTCCACATTAAACTCCATTTGCCACCTCTCGGCCCAGCTCTGCAACTTGTCCAAGTCACTCTGTAAACTAAAACACCCCTCTTCACTATCTACCACACCACCAACTTTAGTATCATCTGCAAATTTACTGATCCATCCCTCAATACCCTCATCCAGATCATTTATAAAAATTCAAAACAGCAGGGGCCCCAAAACAGACCCCTGAGGCACACCACTCGTCACCGAACTCCACGATGAATATCTCCCATCAACCACCACCCTCTGTCTTCTACCTGCCAGCCAATTCCTAATCCAATTAGCTAAATCACCCTCTATTCCACACATCTGCATTTTCTGTAGAAGTCTTCCATGGGCCACCTTATCAAATGCCTTACTAAAGTCCATATAAACTACATCAACCGCCTTACCCCCATCCACCTCTTTGGTCACTTTCTCAAAAAACTCAATGAGGTTAGTAAGGCATGACCTACCCTTCACAAAACCATGCTGACTATCCCCAATCAATTCATTTCTCTCTAAATAACTATAAATCCTATCCCTAATAATTCTCTCCAATACCTTGCCCACAACAGAAGTAAGACTCACTGGCCTATAATTCCCTGGAAGGTCTCTCTTCCCCTTCTTAAACAATGGGACCACATTCGCTATCCTCCATTCCTCCGGAACCACACCCGTAACCAACGAGGACCTGAAGATCAGAGCCAGAGGCTCTGCAATCTCCTCTCTTGCCTCCCATAGAATCCTAGGGTAAATCCCGTCCGGCCCAGGGGACTTATCCAACTTCAAACCCTCGAGAATTCCTAGCACATCCTCCCTATCTACTACAATACTTCCCAATTTGCAACCCTGTACCTCAGTGTTCTCCATAGCTACATTTCCAGCACTCTGCGTGAATACCGAAGAGAAATATTTATTCAGTGCCTCACCAATCTCTTCAGGCTCAACGCACAACTTTCCACTGCTGTCTATGACTGGCCCTAATCTTGCCTTAACCAATCTTCTATTCTTAACATATCGAAAGAAAGCTTTAGGATTCTCCCTAATCCTATCAGCCAAAGTCTTCTCATGTCCTCTCTTTGCTCTCCTCAATTCCCTCTTTAGCTCCCTCCTGGCTAATCTACAGCTATCCATTGCACTAACCGAGCCTTCAATACTCATCCTGACATAAGCCTCCTTTTTCTTTTTAACCACCAAATCAACTTTTTTTGTACACCAAGGTTCTCTTACTCGACCATTTCCTCCTTGCCTGACAGGGACATACTTATCAAGGACCCGCAGCAGCTGCTCCTTGAAAAAGCTCCACATTCCAGATGTTCCCAGTCCCTGTAGCTTCCTAGTCCAATCTATGCACCCTAATTCTCTCCTGATGGCCTCATAATTACCCTTCCCCCAGCTATAACTACTGCCCCCAGCTTCATGCCTATCCCTATCCATCACTAAGGTCAATGTAACCGAATTGTGGTCACTATCACCAAAATGTTCACCAACCTCCAAGCCTAACACTGGTCTGGCTCATTGCCCAGCACCAAATCCAATGTAGCCTCACCTCTAGTTGGCCTATCTACATACTGAGTCAAAAAACCCTCCTGCACACTTTGTACGAAAACTGACCCCTCTAACGAGCTAGAGCTATAGCTATTCCAATCAATATTAGTAAAGTTAAAGTCCCCCATAACAATTACCCTATTACTTTCACTCCTGTCCAGGATCGACTTTGCAATCCTTTCCTCTACCTCTCTAGAACTTTTAGGAGGTCTATAAAAGACTCCAACAGGGTGACCTCTCCTCTCCTGTTTCTAACCTCAGCCCATACTACCTCAACAGACAAGTCCTCATCAAACTTCTTCTCTGTCACTGTGATACAGTCTTTGACTAATAATGCCACTCCTCCCCCCCTTCTACCTCCTTCTCTACTCGACTAAAGCATTTGAACCCCGGAACCTGCAACATCCATTCTTGTCCCTGCTCTACCCAAGTCTCTGAAATGGCCACAACATCGAAGTTCCAGGTACTGGTCCAAGCTGCAAGTTCCTCCCCCTTATTGCGAATACTCCTTGCATTAAAGTATACGCATTTCAAACCATGCCCTACCCCACCCGTATGCTGCTGGGTTTTACGGCTTTCCTCTATGACCCCCTTACTCTCATCCCTCTTAGCACCCCAACTATTCAGGATCCCACCCCCCCCCCGAATCAGTTTAAAGCCCCCTGCATAGCCTTAGCAAATTTTCCCCCCAAGATATTAGTTCCCCTCTGGTTCAGGTGTAGACCATCTCTCTTGTAGAAGTCCCACCTATCCCAGAATGAGTCCCAATTGTTCAGGACAATTAAGCAGATTAGAGTTAGACAGGGTTGAACCTGACACGTATCTCAATACCCAAAGGGCAGGTAAGTGAAGTTGAGGCATAGAAAAGTGGTACAAATGATAAAAGGTGCTAAAGGAAACCAAAATCCTGCACCCTAAGGATGCCTGAAAGATGTGTAACATAAAATTGGGTTGGACATTACAGGCAGCCACCTGCAGCAGAAGTGGGGTCCTTTACACCTTGCAGATAAAGGGCCTATAACCAGCTTCCATCCTCCTGGCAGAGGATGAATTGGGCCTGGAGTCCAATTGAGATTCAGACTCTGGCAGAAGTTGATTTGGGATGAGGGAGCCAGGAGTTTGGCCTGCTCTTGATCCTTGAGGGGGTGAAAGGTTATAAGGGGTGGGCAGGAATGTGGGGTTTAAATTACATTCAAATATTAAAAGGTGGAATAGGCTGAAGGTGCAGAGTGGTCTCCTCCTGCTCCCAGGTTGTATATTTGTACATTTTTTTTGACAATCATCAACAAACTGTAAAAAACCAGCAACATCTTTGTCCTTTTATACCTCCTGAAATCTAATACAGTTTGGGATTTCCTGAGATCCAGACAGGCTCATTATAAATTAAAACTGTCTTTCTTTCCTGTTGTTATTTCTTTCATTGCTCTACTGAGATCTTGCTGTGCACAAAATGGCTGCCCTGTTTGCCTCAGGAAAGTGACTGTCCATTAAGTGTGATTAGCTAACTGTGAAACATCTTGATACGTCCTGAGGACACAGAAAGACCTCTATAAATAGGAATTTATGCTGCTTAGAACCATTAAGGCCAATCAATAGTTGGAAGCCAGGACTTTCTTTGATTTATTCTTGGTTATCTTATTGGATGTTCAATATTTAATGATAAATACAGGAAGTATACACTTGCTCGGTAATGGAGACAAACATTGATAGCAGATCTCAATAGTGTAACAGACAGAAATTGGAGGTGAGTGAAATCTCAGTAATGACCTTCGGCAGGAAACTCAGATCGCTGTGTGGATCTGAAACTTTGGATGTGAAGGTGAATTATCGCACTGGATAGTTTTTAAATTTTATTTTATTTTATGAGATGTGGGTGTCACTGGCAAGGCTAATGTTTTTCACCCATCCCTAATTGCCCTTGAACTGAGAGTCTCGCTCGGCCATTTCAAGGAACAGTTAAGAGTCAACCGCATTGCTGTTGCCCTGGAGTCACAAACAGGTCAGACCCTTCCCTAAAGGACATCAGTGAACCAGATGCATTTTTTTATGAGAATCAATGATAGTTTGTTGGTCACTAATACTGAGACTAATTTCATAATTCCAGATTTATCAATTGAATTCAAATTTCACTGGCTGAACTCATGTCTCCAGATCATTAGAACATAGAACATAGAACATTACAGCGCAGAACAGGCCCTTCGGCCTTCAATGTTGCACCGACCAATATAAAAAGCAATGACCCTCCAAACTAAACCATTCCCTTCTCTTCCATAAACTTATCAACTAACCTCTTAAACGCCACCAAATGTGGCGCATCTACAACTGCCGCAGGCAGGGCATTCCACTCCCTAACCACCCTCTGGGTAAAGAACCTACCTCTGATATCCGTCCTATAACTATCACCCCTTAATTTAAAGCTGTGTCCCCTCGTGCTAGCTTTCTCCATCCTAGGAAAAAGGCTATCACTGTCCACCCTATCTAAACCTCTAATCATCTTATATGTTTCGATAAGGTCCCCTCTTAGCCGCCTCCTTTCTAACGAAAACAACCTCAAATCCCTCAACCTCTCTTCATAGGACCTGCCCTCCATACCAGGCAACATCCTGGTAAACCTCATCTGTACCCTCTCCAATGCCTCCACATCTTTCTTATAATGTGGGGACCAGAACTGCACACAATACTCCAAGTGCGGCCGCACTAGAGTTTGTACAGTTGCAACATGACGTTGCGGCTCCGAAATTCAATCCCCTACCAATAAAAGCTAAGACTCCATATGCCTTCTTAACAACCTTCTCGACTTGACTGCCTACTTTCAGGGATCTATGCACATACACACCAAGATCCTCTGTTCATCTAGACTACTAAGAATCCTACCATTTGCCCTATACTCTACACATTTATTATTTCTGCCATAGTGCATTACCTCACACTTTTCCACATTAAACTCCATTTGCCACCTATCGGCCCAGCTCTGCAACTTGTCCAAGTCCCTCTGCAAACTATAACACCCCTCTTCACTATCTACCACTCCACCGACTTTAGTGTCATCTGCAAATTTACTAATCCATCCTTCAATACCCACATCCAGATCATTTATAAAAATTACAAACAGCAGGGGCCCCAAAACAGACCCCTGAGGTACACCACTTGTAACCGAACTCCACGATGAATATCTTCCATCAACCACCACCCTCTGTCTTCTATCTGCTAGCCAATTCCTAATCCAATTAGCTAAATCACCCTCAATCCCATACATCTGCATTTTCTGCAGAAGCCTTCCATGGGCCACCTTATCGAACGCCTTACTAAAGTCCATATATACCACATCAACTGCCTTACCCCCATCCACCTCTTTGGTCACTTTTTCAAAAAACTCAATAAGGTTAGTAAGGCACGACCTACCCTTCACAAAACCATGCTGACTCTCCCCAATCAATTCATTTCTCTCTAAATAACTATAAATCCTATCCCTAATAATTCACTCCAACACTTTACCCACAACAGAAGTAAGACTCACTGGCCTATAATTCCCTGGAAAGTCTCTCTTCCCAGAGATCCATTAGGTTGGATCTCTGGATTACTAGTCCAGAACAATACTGCAAACATTGATAGCAGATCTTATTATCATCTCCCCTACTTGGTGTAGGTACGCACACAGTGCTGTTAGGAAGGGAGTTCGAGGATTTTGACCAGTGACAGTAGATGAACTTGTGTAGCTCGAATGTCACTCACTACTTATCAGCCCACATTTGGATATTGTCCAGGTCTCACTGCACTTGGACATGGACAGCTTCAGTAAGTAAGGAATCACGAATGGTGCTGTACATTGACTTTGTGATAAAGGGAATGTCCTTGATGAAGCCTCTGAAGTTTGTAGGGCCTAGGACATTGTGGCCACAAACCAGGGTAATGACGGCTTTGCCAATGGCTGCCGAGGTCCCTGGCACTTGAAACGTCCAATAGGTTTATTTGTAGCAAATGCCACTAGCTTTTGGAACTGGCTGTTCCTTTGTCAGGTGGGCCCACCTGACAAATAAATCTGTTGGACTTTAACCTGGTGTTATGAAACTTCTTACTGTGTTTATCCCAGTCCAATGCCGACATCTCCACAATTTGAAATGTTCACATGACTGGGAGTGTAAAGAGAAACAGAGATTTCAGATAATTTATAGACATCAAAACCCCACACTAAGATATTAAAAATTCAAAGCGTTGGACTTTAATCAACTGTAACTATATCTAGACAATGGGGAACTATCAAGCAGCCAGCATAGACAATTAACAGACCCTCAAACTTCCTGTGAAGAATGGAAGAACCCCATCTGCTGATGGTTTCTCATCCCATAAAATGGGTTGCAGGTTCCTGAAATGAAAAATGAAAAGGTGTTACTTGTTCTACAATAATAACTGCAGCAGACACAGGAATCCAATTCCCCTGGAATATACGGTGAGCAGGACTTTCAGAACTCGGTGTGCCAAGCAGAACAGTCTGGAGAAGCTGTGAATGGAGTAGCTTCACTCGCTGTCTCCCTTTCTCCAATTAAACTAAAGCCCTATCTGTGTAGTCTAAAAATCCAATACAAGAGACAGTGAGCGTCTATCAGAAAGAACCTCCGGAGAAATGCATTGATTTCTAGCTGACAGTTTATGGATTTAAAATAAAAGAAATTGTCTTCATCAAATGCAATTACATGAACTTGAATTCAACTCTGGATTTTAAAGGAACCAACTAATTTAAAGTTTAAAGTTTAAGCTTTATTTATCAGTGTCATAAGTAGGCTTACATTAACATTGCAGTGGAGTTACTATGAAAATCCTCTAGTTGCCTGTTTGGATACACTGAGGGAGAATTTAGCATGGTGAATGCATCTAACCAGCACATTTTTTGGATTGTGGAAGCAAGTCTTAACTGTATATTCTTTTAACTTTTAATTTTGACTCTAACTTTTCAGACTTCTGATAGCTTTGAGTCTTTTGTTATTTTTCCCTCAGATTTAGTAGCTGATAAACTTACTCTTTCTTTGATTCAAGAAATCTTCACAATGTGCTCATTATTGTTCACTGCATATAGATTGTAAAATAAATTTAGATTTAGAAAAAGACATGTACAGAAAAAGGGAATTTAAAAACTTTTGTTGTGACCAAAGGAACTGAACGGAAGGCAGCCAGTTCATTCCTCCTCACCTATCGACATTCAGAAATGGTTACTCCAGTCTCATGAGTTCTCTCCATAATGATTTCAAAAAGTAATGGATTAATGCACGTCTGGACAGACTGTGGCTATTGTCCTGTGTCCTGGGCTATTAGATTTTGTAGTGTCGCAGCCATTAGTTCATCAATGATTCTTGCACCATCTCAATATCACCTTCTGTTGTGTGTTTATGATATTTTGAGTGTTTCCACACAAGTAGCTTTGCATTTATCTATCTGATGACATTAAAACATAAGCGGCAGACCTAAAGGCTTCAAACATATGAAGAGCTTTATTAAAGGATGCAGACGGCTAAAGTAAACTGCCTGTTTAGCCACTCAAAGCGCCAATGGTGTTTTCAGTGACGTCAATTGATCAGCCTGTAAAAAGTGCCCCTATTCCACTGCAAAGCTGTTAATGAGAAAACACGAGAAATAAATGAATTGTGATGATGTTGTGTCTTAAGAAAGGTGTTTGTGCCATGTATCTTGTGCAGCATTTGTTTTAGCATGCACTTCTAATTACCAGTGCTGTTTTGTCTGAACACTGCATCTCCTGGTGTTACTATAGCTGCATAATTGATCTACTAAAATGTTTGTGTAATCTGGACTAATGTAGGGTTGTTATTTTTGTTATTTCCCTGCGGTTTTTCAGAGTGGGGCTTGATTAGATTGATTGATAAGTAAGATCAGGTGGTTGGGTAAGGGCTAGACTCACAAAGATGAAACAAGCTCAATTGCTTTTTGGGATTTGTAAAGAGTAGGAATAGCTCTATATCTCTCTGAAGACTGGGATCTGCCAGAAACTAGGTTTCTTTCTCTAAAGTTCTGCTGCTTGAAGGTACATTTTCCTTTGGAAATTGCTGTATGAGAATCAAGACAGGTGTCTCTTTGGATCTCTATCCAGAAGTGCTGAAAAGCTGGAAATCTAACATTTACATGAACATATCTGTTTTGGTGCCATTTGGATCTGAAGTAAGATTTCTGTCCGTGGGGATATTGCTTAAATTGGAACTATAGAGATGGATAACTGTAAGGAGTTACACTTTGTCATGTTTAATTATTTAAATAGAACATAGAACACTACAGCACAAACAGGCCCTTCGGCCCACAAGTTGTGCCAATCATATCCATACCTACCAGGAGATAGAATTATCTGTAACTCCGACTCCCATTAAATCCCATGTACTCATCCAGAAGTCTCTTAAAAGACCCCAGCGAGTTCGTCTCTACCACCAATGACGGCAACCGATTCCATTCACTCACCACCCTCTGAGTGAAAAACTTACTTCTAACATTTCCTCAGTATTTGCCCCTCAGCACCTTAAATCTGTGTCCTCTCGTAGCGACCATTTCAGTCCTGGGAAATAGCCTCTGAGAATCCACCCTCTATTAGGTTGCCTCTCAACCGTCGTCTCACCAGGGAGAAGAGACCTAGCTCTCTCAACCTATCTTCATAAGGCCTGCCCCCCAAACCAGGCAACATCCTTGTAAATCTCCTCTGCACCCTCTCAATAGCTTCCACATCCTTCCTATAGTGAGGCGACCAGAACTGCAAACAATACTCCAAGTGGGGTCTGATAAGGGTCTTATAAAGTTGCAGCATTACCTCCCGACTCCTAAACTCAATCCCTCGATTAATGAAGGCCAGTACACCATATGCCTTCTTGACCACATCCTCCACTTGCGGGGTAGATTTAAGAGTCCTATGGACCCGGATCCCAAGATCCTTCTGCTCCTCAACACTGCCAAGACTCCTACCCTTGATATTATACTCCTTCATCCCATTGGTCCTGCCAAAATGGACCACCACACATTTATCTGCGTTGAAGTCCATCTGCCACTTCTCTGCCCAGTCTTGCATCCTATCTATGTCTCGCTGCAACTTCAGACATCCCTCCAGACCATCCACAACACCACCAACTTTTGTATAGACAAAAGAAAGTTATGCTAATTCTTTTTGTTATATTCTGTCTTTAAAGAAAGTTTGTTTTAACAAAAGCTTCCTAGTGGATCATTTGAATCATATCTGGAACAAAACACCTTAATTTTACCCTAATGCCAAAATCAAAAACGGTTGGGGTCTGGGATAACTTTATTAAATACCTTGGAATTTCCAATCTGGTCCCTAACAGAATACATAACACTTTTCACTTGGCTATTCCCAATAGACTTCCTATCTCCACTTGAGTGGTAGCTTTACAGAAATGAAGTTCAGTTCAAGTTAATCTTTTGAAGTCAGTAGGTGTGAAACTCCATAGGAAGTCGTCTTGGCATATTTGAATTGTAATTCACCTTGGAACTAACAAGGAGCTGACCAAGTTGTAATACCAGACATCAGCTGATTTGTGGCAATCATCTTAATTCAATATTTTTTCTTGCTTTTTAAAAATTCTTTTCAATCAGTTCAATACATGTTTGGTAAGCTGATGAAACTATAGACTAATATTACACATTGACACACCATCTCATTGTGACCTGAGATATGGAGAATGCTGAACGATCAGGCTCCAATACATCATTCAGTGCGGGGAGAGACAGTCAAAGAACAAAGAAAATTACAGTACAGGAACAGGCTCTTTGGCCCTTCAAACCTGCACTGACCATGCTGCCTGACTTAACTAAAAACTTATACCCTTCTGGGGACCATATCCCTCTATTCCCATCCTATTCAAGCATTTGTCAAGATGCCCCTTAAAAGCAACTACCACTTCCACTACCTCCCCTGGCAATGTGTTCCAGGCAACCACTTCTCTGTGTGTAAAAAATCTGCCTTGTACATCTTTTTTAAACCTTGCCTTCATACCTTAAACCTATGCCCCCTAATAATTGACTCTTTCACCCTGGGAAAAAGTTTCTGACTATCTGACTATGGACTTCAGTAAGGCGTTTGATAAGGTGGCCCATGGAAGACTTCTGCAGAAAATGCAGATGTATGGGATAGAGGGTGATTTAGCTAATTGGGTTAGGAATTGGCTAGCAGATAGAAGACAGAGGGTGGTGGTTGATGGGAGATATTCATCTTGGAGTTCGGTGACAAGTGGTGTACCTCAGGGGTCTGTTTTGGGGCCCCTGCTGTTTGTAATTTTTATAAATGATCTGGATGAGGGTATTGAAGGATGGATTAGTAAATTTGCAGATGACACTAAAGTCGGTGGAGTGGTAGATAGTGAAGAGGGTGTTATAGTTTGCAGAGGGACTTGGACAAGTTGCAGAGCTGGGCCGAGAGGTGGCAAATGGAGTTTAATGTGGAAAAGTGTGAGGTAATGCACTATGGCAGAAATAATAAATGTGTAGAGTATAGGGCAAATGGTAGGATTCTTAGTAGTCTAGATGAACAGAGGGATCTTGGTGTGTATGTGCATAGATCCCTGAAAGTAGGCAGTCAGGTCGAGAAGGTTGTTAGGAAGGCATATGGAGTCTTGGCTTTTATTGGTAGAGGGATTGAATTTCGGAGCCGCAACGTCATGTTGCAACTGTACAAAACTCTAGTGCGGCCGCACTTGGAGTATTGTGTGCAGTTCTGGTCCCCACATTATAAGAAAGATGTGGAGGCATTGGAGAGGGTACAGAGGAGGTTTACCAGGATGTTGCCTGGTATGGAGGGCAGGTCTTATGAAGAGAGGCTGAGGGATTTGAGGTTGTTTTCGTTAGAAAGGAGGCGGCTAAGAGGGGACCTTATCGAAACATATAAGATGATTAGAGGTTTAGATAGGGTGGACAGTGATAGCCTTTTTCCTAGGATGGAGAAAGCTAGCACGAGGGGACACAGCTTTAAATTAAGGGGTGATAGTTATAGGACGGATATCAGAGGTAGGTTCTTTACCCAAAGGGTGGTTCGGGAGTGGAATGCCCTGCCTGCAGCAGTTGTAGATGCGCCAAGTTTGGTGGCGTTTAAGAGGTTAGTTGATAAGTATATGGAAGAGAAGGGAATGGTTTAGTTTGGAGGGGCATTGCTTTTTATATTGGTCGGCGCAACATCGAAGGCCGAAGGGCCTGTTCTGTGCTGTAATGTTCTATGTTCTATGTTCTATGTTCTATCTACTCTGTCCATGCCTCCTATAATCTTGTAGACTTCTATCAGGTCTCCTCTCAACATCTGTCGCTCCAGTGAGAACAAATCAAGTTTCTCCAACCTCTCCTCATAACTAATACTCTCCATACCAGGCAACATCCTGGTAAATCTTTTCTGTACTCTCTCCAAAGCCTCTACATCTTTCTGATAGTGTGGCAACCAGAAATGTTTATTATATCCCAAGTGTGGCCTAACTAAGGTTCTGTAAAGCTGCAACATGACTTTCTGATTTTTAAACTCAATGCCCTGGTCGATGAAGGCAAGCATGCCGTATGCCTTCTTGACTACCTTCTTCATCTGTATTGCCACTTTCAGTGACCTGTGTGCCTGTATACCCAGATAACTTTCCCTATCAATACTTTGAAGAATTCTGGCATTTACTGTATATTTCCTATCTGTATTAGACCTTCCAAAATGCATTTCCTCACATTTGTCCAGATTAAACTCCATCTGCCATCTCTCCGCCCAAGCTTCTAACTGATCTATATCCTGCTGTATCCTCTGATGGTCCTCATCGCTATCCGCAAATCTACCAACCTTTGTGTCGTCCTCAAACTTACTAATCAATCCAGTTATATTTTCCTCCAAATCATTTATATATTACAACAGCAAAGATCATAGCACTGAGTTAGAAAGGTTTAGGATTCCATCCCTCGGTGTTCCAATTTGGGAATAGCTCATATGAAGCCCTGGAATAAGGAAGGGAGAGACTGGGTAGATTGTCTTTGTTTTGAACAGAGGGGGGGTGGGGGGGTGAATTCTAATAGGGGTACACAAAATTATGAGAGGCACAGACAGGATAGAACGTAAGAATCTTTTCTCCATAGCAATGGTGTCTAAGACCAAAGAGCAAAGGTTTAAAGTGAGGAATAAATGGGGATCTGCACCCAGAGGATGAGGAAATATAGAATGTGCTGCCTGAAAGGGTGGTGGAGGCAGGCTTTTTCCCAATACTTAAGAAGCATAAAAGGCAAGATAGCCTATGGTGATCAGTATATTAGCATGGATAGAAAATTGGCCAACTAATAGAAGAGTTGGGATAAGAGGGGCGTTTTCAGTTGGAAACTTGTAAGTAGTGAAATGCCACAGCGATCAGTGCTGGGGCCACAGTTATGTATCATAAATTGACTTAGATGAAGGAAGTAATGTACCAAGTTTGCAGATGATATAAAATAGTTGAAAGGCAAGTGCTGAGGATGATACAAGAGTGTATACAGAGGGATTAGACAGATTAGATGAGTGGCAAAAACTTGGCAGATGGAATATAATGTAGGAAAATGAGAAGTGATGTAGTTTGGTAGGAAGGATAAAAAAGCTGAATATTATTTAAATGGAGAAAGACTGCAGAAAGCTGCAGCACAGAGGGATTGGGGATAATTCTGTATAAATCACAAAAGATATGAGAGGGTGAGAGATCAGAATGTGAGGGGCAAGAGGTCAGAGTCGGAGTGTGAGGGGGCAAAAGGTCATTGCGAGAGGTTTTGAGTACAGGGGCAGGGATGTGTTGTTGGTGAGGCCACACTGAGAGTATTGTGTACATTTTTGGTCTTCTTTTCTGAGGAAGGATGTTCTTGCTGTCAAAGGAGTGCAGCGAAGATTTACCAGGCTGTTTCTGGGGATGGTGGGACTGATGTATGAGGAGAGATTGACTAGGTTCAGATTATTTTTGCTGGATTCAGGGAATGAGTGGGGATTTCACAGGGACTTACTAAAATTCTAACAGGACTAGATAGGGTAGATGCAGGGAGGATGTTCCTGATGGTGGAGGAGTCCAGAGCTAGGGTACACAGTCTGAGGATTTAAGATAGACCATTTAGGATAGAAATGAGGAGACATTTAGAATTCTTCACCCAAGCCTGTGGAATTCATTACCACAAGGAGAAATTGATGCCAAAACATTGACTGAATTCAAGAGGTGGCTGGATGTAGCACTTGGAGTGAATGGGATCAAATTGGGGAGAAAGCAGGATTATGTTATTGAGTTGAACAATCAGTCATGATCGTAATGAATGGTGGAGCAGGCTCGAAGGGCTGAATGACCTCCTCCTGCTCCTATTTTCTATGTTTCTATGTCAGAGTGTGAGAGTGAGAGATCAGAGGGAGTGGGCAAAAGGTCAGAGTGTGAGAGTGAAAAGTCAGAGTGGGCGGGGGCGAGGGGTCAGAGGGAGGGAGTGAGAGGTCAAAATGTGAGGGTGAAAAGTCAAAGTAAGCGAGACAGTGCTTGATTGCATTGACGTGTTTAGCATGGAAATGGAGTTAGTTTAAAATATTCATTTCCTGGAACATTACAATTTGTACATATGCATTTTAATGAACTGGCCTTGGTGTTAAATTTTGGATGAAGTTATTTTAGAATCTAGGAGCTATTTTTCGTAACTTGTGGCTGACGCATCAGACACTATAAAAGCTATTAAATTTCAATTCTGAGCAAAATGTTCCAACTTTAACAGCACAAACTTTCTTCATTCACAACCTTTCATATTTAATGCAACAATTGTAACTCCAATTAGTTTGCAGGCAGCATTCTGAGGTGGGGGAAGTGGGGCAGGGTTATGATTGAATTACTGTAAATTTCTGCTCTGTAAATCTGAGACCGAACACACATATCATTCGCAGGAAGATTCCCAAATTCCCCTCACGCTGACGTTACTGAAGACAATCGCGATGATTTTGTATCAGAGCATCAGTCTGATCTCAGGAATGTGGCACCATGAGCTTAGACACGATCAGCTGTTACTGCAATGTAAATTAGTGTTGTACATTCTGGGAATGAATTACAATGGCCAATGTTCAATGTTGTTGGTAGTTGTGTGTGACATTGTGTGAGAAGGCGACGGTCACGCATCCCAACACTGTCTTCTACTGCTGCAGTCGGCCACATGTGTGCCAGAATCAGAAACACCCCCAGCACCACAAAGACGAGATTTATCCCATTGAAAGGCAAATCGAATGCAATTATAGCTGGTTTATCTGATTTTAGGATTCTTCAGGCAGCTTTTACGTTGCAACTGGAATCTAAATCCTGGGTGGTATCTGGAGCCTAAGGTTTGCAGTTGAATGTGATGTTGACACACCCTTTGCAGAGTTTCTCCATCACTGGATATTGTTCACAGCTCAGGACCTCCCTGAGACAATTCCACAGCGGCCGTTCCCCCAAAGGAAGTGCAATGCAAATCCCAGGACAGTCTTTCCCTGCCTTTTCTCAGCTTCCCCCCCTCTCTCCGTCCCCTCCAGCAGCTTTTCCCACAGCCAGTCTCTCACTGAGTGGCTATTATTCTGGAGGGTCTACTCATTGAGGAGAGGGATCCCCCAGTCAGTAGGTGGTTTCTGATGGGGGATCTCACACCCCAATCTCTCTCAAGAGATCTAGGATTTAAAACTATTTAGTTCCCAAAACTCAAACTATCCACTGTCCACTAGATTAAAAATTGAGGCTGGGCAGGAAAAGTCCCTTAAGTAACTCAGTCAGAGAGGGTCAGTGCTGAGGGAACGCAGCGCTGTCAGAGGGTCAGCGCTGAGGGAGCGCCGCGCTGTCAGAGGGTCAGTGCTGAGGGAATGCTGCACTGTCAGAGGGTCAGTACTGAGGAGTGCCGCGCTGTCGGAGGGTCAGTGCTGAGGGAGTGCCGCACTGTCGGAGGGTCAGTGCAGAGGGAGTGCCGCACTGTCAGAGGGTCAGTGCTGAGGGAGTGCCGCACTGTCGAGGGTCAGTGCAGAGGGAGTGCCGCACTGTCGAGGGTCAGTGCTGAGGGAGTGCCGCACTGTCAGAGGGTCAGTGCTGGGGAAGCTGCACTGTTAGAGGGTCAGTGCTGAGGGAGTGCCGCACTGTCAGAGGGTCAGTGCTGAGGGAGTGTTGCACTGTCAGAGGGTCAGTACTGAGGGAGTGCTGCACTGTCAGAGGGTCAGTACTGAGGGAGTGCTGCACTGTCAGAGGGTCAGTACTGAGGGAGTGCTGCACTGTCAGAGGGTCAGTACTGAGGGAATGCCGCACTGTCGGAGGGTCAGTGCAGAGGGAGTGCCGCACTGTTGCGAATGCTGTTTTTCACTTGAGACATTGATCTGAGATTCTGTTGACATCTCAGGTGGAGTTGAAAGTTCCATTATCAGTATAGAAAAGCAGCATTCTAACCAGTGTATTGACCAATCTTTATCCTGATTGTAATGTTAGGCTCATGTCTGATTAAATCTGTCCCTCCCACTCATTTCCTGCTCTTGGAAACCCCTTTCTGTACAGAGCTTTGTGCAATTAGTGTCATCGATTGATTCAGGGAGCACCAAAGAAGGCCATTCAGTAAACTATACTCTACTAGCTTCTGATGGAGCTTTTCTTTCATTCCACTCCCCGTTCTTTCTCACTTGGTGAATTTTTCTTTTGTTGCTTTTTACAAATCTATTTTCCAACTTCATATTGAATGTTTTTCCACTGCCCCCTCAGCCCATTAACTCAGTGTCCGATAATCTCCTGTCTACTTCTCACTGCTTGTGTGTCTAACGCAGTGAGATAACTGGGTTTATTCACCAGTGCTGGGCAGCTGGACCCAGTGATTATGTGATGATGCAACTATATAGAGGGCCATGTGATAAATGTGAAGTTACTTACTTTGAAAGCAAAAACAAGAAGGCAGATTACTACCTGAATGGCTGTAAATTGGGAGAGGGGAGGGGGACCTGGGTGTCATTGTGCAGAGTCACTGAAGGTAAGCATATAGGTGCAGCAAATGATAAAGAAGGCAAATGGTATATTGAGTATAGAAGCAGGGATGTGTTGTTGCAATTATACAGGCCTTGCTGAGACCACACCGAGAGTATTGTGTGCAGTTTTGGTCTCCTTTTCTGAGGAAGGATGTTCTTGCTCTCAAGGGAATGAAGCAAAGGTTTACTAGGCTGATTCTGGGGATGGTGGGACTGATATATGAGGAGAGAGGTTAGGATTGTTTTCACTGGAGTTCAGATCAATGAGGGGGATCTCAGAGAGACTTATAAAATTCTGACAGAACTAGACAGGGTAGATACAGGAAGAATGTTCCCGATGGTGGAGAGAGTCCAAAACCAGGGGCCACAGTCTGAGGATTCAGGGTAGACCATTTAGGATGGAGGTAAGGAGACATTTCTCCACTCAGAGAGTGGTGAGTCTGTGGAATTCATTACCACAGAAAGTAATTGATGTCAAAACATTCATGATTGCAATGAATGGTGGAGCAGGCTCGAAGGGCTGAATGGCTGCCTCCTGCTCCTATTTTCTATGTTTCTATGACAGAGCACAGGAGTTCTTTGGAACTTGAGGTTATTTTCATTAGAGAGAAGAAAGCTAAGAAGTGACTTAATTGAGACATATAAGATGATCAGAGGGTTAGATAGGGTGGATAGTGAGAGCCTTTTTCCTCGGATGGAGATGGATAACATAAGGGGACATCGCTTTAAATTAAGGGGTGGTAGTTATACAAAGAACAACACAGCACGGGAAACAGGCCCTTTGGCCCAATGAGCCCACGCCGCCATCCTAACGTCTTAATGACATATAGAGACCAATATTGGGTAACAAATTGTCCCTATCAGCCTAAGAGCACATTTTTGGGATGTGGGAGGAAACTGGAGCACCTGGAGAAAACCCATGCAACCACAGGGAGAATGTGCAAACTCCCGCAGACACAGGCCCAAATCCATGTGTCTGCACAGCAACAGCGATAGTCTCTGAGCTGTCATGTTGCCCATCTGATGGTCCAGTTTAAGCATACACTAACGACGTGAAGCACTGGGCCACTCCTGAAGTAACCTCCAGGAGCAGCCCTCGCACGACCTGCCGAATGCATGCACCTTGTTGGTCAACAAGGTGGACCAAATAGCCTGTGGAAACAAATAAAGTATTTAAACAGTCCTCCTATATCCCTCTATCTGCAGACCGCTCATGTGGCTGTCCAGGAGACCCTTAAACAACCCTAGCGGGCCTGCTCCCACCACCTTACTCGGTAGTGCATTCCACACCCCCACTACCCTTTGTGTGAAAAAAATGCCCTCTAATATTAGTCTTATACATAGCCCCCCTCACCCTAAGGCCGTGACCCCTCGTTCTATCCGAATCTAATGGTGGAAAAAGCTTACCACCATTTACTCTATCTATACCCCTCATAATCTTATATACCTCTAATAGATCTTATAGGACGGATGTTAGAGGTGGGTTCTTTACTCAGGGTAGTAAGGGCATGGAATGCCCTGCCTGCAGCAGTTGTGGACTCGTCAAGTTTAAGGACGTTCAAATGGTCAGTGGATAGGCATATGGATAACATTGGAATAGTTTAGGTTAGAGGGTCATAAAAGTGGTTCCCTTGGTCGGTGCAACATTGAGGGCAGAAAGGCCTGTACTGCACTGTAATGTTCTATGTTTTTCCCAGAGTGTTAGAGCTGCTCAGACTATTGTTAGTTATTGGAATCCAGCACTGGTTAATCGCAGGTTATTGCCTGGTTAACAACAGGCTGAATTGTTTGCTGTTACACTGAACAGAACAGCCAGTCTTATCATATTGAGTGAAATGTGGGTGTAATACTAACAGAGATTGCACTCACTCTGTCTCCCCAGAGACCTCCATCCTCACAATGAAAAGCTGGGGCCCAATTGATTAGATAATTAAGCAGCACATTCGATTGGATGATCCGTGCTCCAGGGACAGCTGAACCTTTGGCTTTCATTAATTTTATTACATTCTTTCATTTGATGGAGAGAGATTGAGAATTAACTAATTTCTCAGCCCTAATGAAATGTCTCTTACTTCAGACATTCAGTTCAGTAATGTGCTTCAGACTGTTGTGTTTCCTCAGCTTCACTCTCTGCGATGTTTAGGTTATCTGGAATTCTGCCAATCAATGTCCTAACATATCCCAGCAAGTCCAATTCACATGTTGATCCTTGTGTTCACTGACCTACATTCCCACTCTGGCGACTTCCAGTTCAAAATTGTCTTACTTTTATTCAAATCTCTCCATGGTCCCAACGCTTGCCAAGGGCAGAAACAGAGAGGGGCCACAGAGTGTTTGTACAATGGAGACACAGCATTGCACACTAAAGGAACCAAGACAGAGTGAGTTCAGCCATATTGATTTCCAAGGCAGTAAGGTGAAGTTAGATGCCCTCCACTTTAATGCTAGGAGTATTCTAGGTCAGCTTGATGAGTTAAAGGCAAGGATTGACACATGGAATTGCGATATTGTTACCATCACAGCGACATGGTATGATGTCTATCCACTCTATCCAAGCCTGAGTCCTTTTCCCAGGGTTAAAGGGTCAATTACCTGAGGGCAAAGATTGAAAGTGAAAGTGAGAGGGAAAAAGTTTTTCACAGAGATGGTGGTGAATGCCTGTAACGTGCTGCTGGAGGAGGGGAAGGAAGTAGATTCTATCACAACGTTCAAGAGGCAACTGGATAGATACATGAGTAGGCAGGGAATAGAGGGATATGGATCACATAGAGGCAAGAAAATATTAGATTAGAGAGGCATCTGTGTCAGCACAGACTTGTTGGGCTCAAGGACCTGCTCCTGTGCTGTATTATTCTTTGTATGTTTGAGCGAAGGACAGAACTGGCAACTCAACATTTGGGAATACAGGATCTTCAGGCTATATTCCCTATAGGGGAGCAGGTAAAAGAGAAAATGAGGATGTCACAATATTATGCTCTAATAGTCCTGAAGACTTGTGCTCCAGAAATTGCTGCACTCCAGTCCAATTACAATCCACTACAATCCATTACAATTGTTGGGGGCACTGAAGAGAGGCAGTGAATTCCAAGTGGAAAGCTGGTGTGGGTGAGTAGTGTGATTTTTCTGTACAATTTATTGATTTTTCACTAGTTTTTTTTAAATTTTCCGGAGGCTGGAAAGTGTCGCAAGGACACATGGGAAGTGTAGTTTTTAAGCTTACTATATATTGGAGCGGTAGGAAATCCCGATACTCTACACAGGTAGAATATCCCACCCTCCCCCCTCCTCTAACCTAAAAAAGAGAGAGAGAGAGAGCAGGTAAGATTGTTTTTCTATCTGTTTTTTGTGTGGCTGTAAGGGCTTTGGCTCACAGGGCCTAAGCATAAAGGGTGAGACAGCGTAAGTCATAAGTTTTTATTACTTTTCTCTCCTCTGGGTTTCTAGAAGAGAACTTGTCAGACTACACACTTCAATCAGAGGAAATTAAAGTTCTCAGCTCAATTTCTGTCCCACCACCAAAATGGACCCCATCAGTCTTGCAGCGGACACAGAGGAATTCATCAGGCGAATGAGGCTGCGTGAGATCTTCCACAAACCCCAAGAGGCCAATAGCGGACTCAATGAGATAGCTAATGAACCAGAACAGCCGACAGAGGGATCCGCAGTGCAGCAACCGAAGAGGAATGAACCCAATTGGACTCCTCCGGAAGGCCGCTGCCCCCGACTGGACATGTATGCCCAAGCCATCAGGAGGTGCGTGAACACCAGATTTATCAACCACACTTACAAGACAGTCCCGAACATCACCCAAGCACAAAGCAAGGCCATCCGTGCTCTCAAGACCAACCGCAACATTGTCATCAAACCAGCAGACAAAGGAGGCGCCACCGTCGTACTGAACAGAACGGACTACTGTGAAGAAGTGTACCGACAACTAAACAATGTGAAACACTACAGACAGTTACCAGCAGATCCGACCAAAGAACACACTCGTCAACTCAACACTCTGATCGAAACCCTTGATCCGGACCTTCAGAACACCCTCCGGGCTCTCATTCCACGTACTCCCCGCATTGGAGATCTCTACTGCCTCCCAAAGATACACAAGGCAAACATACCCGGCCGTCCCATTATATCGGGCAATGGGACCCTGTGTGAGAACCTCTCCGGCTATATCGAGGGCATCCTGAAACCCATTGTACAAAGAACCCCCAGCTTTTGTCTTGACACTACGGACTTTCTACAGAAACTCAGCACACATGGAGCAGTAGAACCAGGGACACTCCTTGTCACAATGGATGTCTCGGCGCTCTATACCAACATCCCCCATGACAATGGTATTGCTGCAACTGCCTCAGTACTCAATGCCAACAACTGCCAGTTTCCGGATGCAATTTTACAACTCATCCGCTTCATCTTGGATCACAATGTCTTCACCTTCAACAATCAGCTTTTCATCCAGACACACGGAAAAGCCATGGGAACCAAATTTGCACCTCAGTATGCCAACATCTTCATGCATGGGTTTGAACAAGACTTCTTCACGACACGAGATCTTCAACCAAGGTTATATACTAGATACATTGATGACATCTTTTTCCTTTGGACTCATGGTGAACAATCATTGAAACAACTGTATGATGATATCAACAAGTTCCATCCCACCATCAGACTCACCATGGACTATTCTCCAGAATCAGTTGCATTCTTGGACACACACATCTCCATCAACGACGGTCACCTCAGCACCTCACTGTACTGCAAACCGACAGACAACCTCACAATGCTCCACTTCTCCAGCTTCCACCCTAGACACGTTAAAGAAGCCATTCCCTATGGACAAGCCCTCTGTATACACAGAATTTGCTCAGATGAGGAGGATTGTGACAGACACCTCCAGACGCTGAAGGATGCCCTCGTGAGAACAGGATATGGCGCTCGACTCATCAATCGACAGTTCCGACGTGCCACAGCGATAAACCGCACTGACCTCCTCAGAAGACGAACACGGGACACGGTGGACAGAGTACGCTTTGTTGTCCAGTACTTCCCCGGAGCGGAGAAGCTACGACATCTTCTCCGGAGTCTTCAACATACCATTGATGACGATGAACATCTCGCTAGGGCCATCCCCACCCCCCCACTTCTTGCTTTCAGACAACCGCACAACCTCAAACAGAACATTGTTCGCAGCAAACTACCCAACCTTCAGGAGAACAGTGACCACAGTACAACCCTGCCACAGCAACCTCTGCAAGACATGCCGGATCATAGACATGGACGACATCATCAAACATGAGGATACCATTCACCTGGTACACGGTACATACTCTTGCAACTCGGCCAACGTTGTCTACCTAATACGTTGCAAGAAAGGATGTCCCGAAGCATGGTATATTGGGGAGACCATGCAGATACTACGACAGCGGATGAATGAGCATCGCTCAGCAATCACCAGGCAAAACAGTTCCCTTCCTGTGGGCAAACACTTCAGCAGTCATGGGCATTCGGCCTCCGACCTGCGGGTAAATGTTCTTCAAGGGGCCTTTCGTGATACACGACAGCGCAGAGTCGCTGAACAGAGACTGATAGCCAAGCTCCGCACACATGAGGACGGTCTTAACAGGGATCTTGGCTTCATGACACACTATCTGTAAACCCCGTAACTTGCCTGGGTTAGCAAAAAACCTCACTTACTGTGCTGTCTGGAGAAAATACACAATTCTCTAACCAATGCTCAGGATTCCCTTCACACACATTGTTAGCCACTTTAACACTTGAATAGCAGGTTCGATGTAAGGATTTGCATTCTAATCAGTGCTGATGTGTGCTATTGCAGACCAGAACACTGCATTTGCCTGACGAAGACACGACAGAGTGTTGAAAACTCGCAATTTTACTATCAAATAAATCGGTTGGATTTAAAATTGGTGTTGCTAAATTCTTACTGAGTTCTTTCTAGAAGAGGGCAAATAATGGGTGTGAGGCTGGTGTGTTGTTGCCAGTGCCAGATGTGGGAGCTCTTGGAGGCTACTGGTCTCCCAGACATCTATACCTGTGCTCGGTGTGTAGAGCTGCAGTTCCTAAGGGACAAGGTAAAGGAACTGGAGATGCAGCTTGAGGATCTTCGTCTCATTAGAGAGAACGAGGAGATAATTGACAGGAGTTATCAACAGGTGGTCACACCAAGGCAATGGGAAGAAGGTGCATGGGTGACTATCAGGAAGGGGAAAACTCGGGTGATGGAGAGCACACCGGAGGGTGTCCCCCTTCATAATAAGTACTCTTGCCTGAGTACTACTGGGTGGCGACAACTCGTCCAAGGGAGGCAGTAGTGGCCCACTCTCTAAATCTGAGCCAGTACACCAAAAATCTAAGGAAGAGAGAGGCAAGGCGATACTAATAGGGGACTCCACTGTGAGGGGTTCAGACAGGCGTTTTTGTGGGCGCAGGAGAGAGTCGCGGATGGTGGTTTGTCTTCCTGGAGCTGGGATCCGAGATGTTTCTGGACACCTCCCAGACATCCTGAAAGGGGAGGGTGAGGAACCTGAAGTTGTAGTGCATATAGGTACTGCAGACATAGGCAGGAAGAGGGAGGCAGTCATCAAAAGGGATTATAGGGAACTGGGTAGGAAGCTGAGGAGGAGAAAAGCGAAGGCAGTAATTTCAGGATTGCTGCCTGCACCTCGGGAGAATGAGAGCAGGAATCAAATGAGGTGGGGGATGAATGCATGGCTGAGGGACTGGAACAGGGGGCAGGGATTCAGGTTCATAGATCATTGGGACCTCTTTAGGGGCAGGTGTGACCTGTACAGTTAGGACGGGTGGCACTTGAACCCTAGGGGGACTAATATCTTGGCAGGTAGGCTAGCTAGGGCTACTGGGGGAGTCTTTAAACTAGAAAAGCTGGGGGGTGGGAATACCGATGGGACGGTGAATAAGGAGGTTAGTTCCCAGGTAGGGAAGGACTGTAGGCACTCTGAGAGGGGGGTTAGGCAGGTGGTGGAAAAGGGAAATATCCTGACTGAGGGGCTGAGGTGTGTTTATTTTAATGCCAGGAGTGTAGTAAATAAGGTAGATGAGCTTAGGGCGTGGATTGCTGCTTGGGAGTGTGATGTGGTGGCCATTACGGAGACTTGGTTGTCTCAGGGACAGGACTGGGTACTTCAGGTGCCGGGATTCAGGTGCTTCAGGAGGGACAGGGTTGGGGGCAAAAGAGGAGGTGGTGTGGCACTGTTGATCAGGGACAGTGTCATGGCTGTAGAGAAGGTGGAAGACGGGGAGGGAATGTCTACGGAGTCTCTGTGGGTGGAAGTTAGGAACAGCAAAGGCTCGATAACTTTGCTGGGTGTATTCTATAGGCCGCCCAACAGTGACAGGGAACTTGAGGTGCAGATAGGGAAACAGATCCTAGACAGATGTAGAAATAACAGGGTTATCGTGATGGGAGATTTCGATTTCCCAAACATCGACTGGAATATCCCAAGGGTAAGGGGTTTGGATGGTGTGGAGTTTGTTAGGTGTGTTCAGGAAGGTTTCCTGACACAGTACGTGGAAAAGCCTACGAGAGGAGAGGCTGTACTTGACCTGGTGCTTGCTAATGAGCCAGGGCAGGTGTCGGATATCACGGTAGGTGAGCATCTTGGGAATGGAGATCATAATTCTATCTCTTTCACGATAGCGATGGCAAGAGATAGGATCAGGCAGGCTAGGAAGGTGTATGTCTGGAGTAAGGGGAAATATGAAAACATTAGGCAGGTAATTGGACGTATAAACTGGAAGGAGGTGTTCTTGGGGAAGAGTACAGAAGGAAAGTGGCGGATTTTCAAGGAATGTTTGTCTGGGGCTCTGCAAGACAACGTTCCGAGGAGTCAAGGAGGTTCTGGTAGGACGCGGGAACCGTGGTGCACGAAGGTAGTGGTGAACCTAGTTAGGAAGTAAAAAAAGGTATATAAAAGGTTCAGAGAGCTAGGGGATGTTAGGGATCTAGAGGAGTATAAGGTGTGTAGAAGGGAACTTTAAAAGGAAATTAGGAGAGCCAGAAGGGGTCATGAGAAGGCCTTGGCAGGTAAGATTAAGGAGAATCCCAAGGCCTTCTACAAATATGTGAAAAGTAAAAGGATGAGAAGAGAAGGGATAGGGTCTATAAAAGGTGAAGGGGGAAAAGTCTGTGTGAATCTGGAAGAAATGGCAGAGGTGCTTAACGAGTACCTTGCCTCGGTACTCACGGTGGAAAGTGAATTGGGAGATTGCACTGCAGGTTTGAGGCATATGGAAAAGATTGAGTATGTGGATGTTAGGAAAGAGGATGTGTTAGACCTGTTAAATTCTATCAAGATAGACAAGTCGCCGGGACCGGATGGGATGTACCTCAGGTTATTGTGGGAGGTGAGGGAAGTGGTTACAGAGCCCCTGGCGATGATCTTTGCATCGTCCATGGAAACGGGAGAGGTTCCAGAGGATTGGAGGATTGCGGATGTGGTTCCTATCTTTAAGAAAGGAAACAGGGATAGTCCAGGAAATTACCGACCGGTGAGTTTGACTTCAGTGGTTGGTATGCTGATGGAGAGGCTTCTGAGGGATAAGATATATGAACATTTGGAGAAGTTTGGACTGATTAGAAATAGTCAGCATGGTTTTGTCAAGGGCAGTTCATGCCTTACGAGCCTAGTTGAGTTCTTCGAAAATGTGACTGAACACATTGACGAAGGAAGGGTGGTGGACGTAGTGTACATGGACTTTAGCAAGGCGTTTGATAAGGTCCCCCATGCAAGGCTTCTGGAGAAGGTGAGAGGGCATGGGATCCAGGGGGCTTTGGCCTCGTGGATCCAGAACTGGCTAGCCGGCAGAAGGCAGAGAGTGGTTGTGGATGAGTCTTGTTCTGCATGGAGGTCGGTAACCAGTGGAGTGCCCCAGGGATCTGTTCTGGGACCCCTGCTGTTTGTCATTTTCATAAATGACCTGGATGGTGGAGGGATGGGTGAGTAAGTTCACTGACGACACAAAGGTCGGTGGCGTTGTGGATGGTCTGGAGAGATGTCAAAAGTTGCAGCGGGACATAGACAGGATGCAAGACTGGGCGGAGAAGTGGCAGATGGACTTCAATGCGGATAAATGTGTAGTGGTCCATTTTGGCAGGAATAATGGGATGAAGGAGTACAATATAAGGGGTAGGAGTCTTAGCTGTGTTGTAGAGCAGAAGGATCTCGGGGTCCGGGTCCATAGGACTCTTAAATCGGCCTCGCAGGTGGAGGAAGTGGTCAAGAAGGCGTACGGTGTACTGGCCTTCATTAATCAAGGAATAGAGTTTAGGAGTCAGGAGGTAATGATGCAGCTCTATAAGACTCTTGTCAGACCCCAGTTGGAGTATTGTGTGCAGTTCTGGTCGCCTCATTATAGGAAGGATGTAGAGGCTATTGAGAGGGTTTAGAGGAGATTTACAAGGATGCTGCCTGGATTGGGAGACAGGCCTTATGAAGATAGGTTGAGGGAGCTGGGATTCTTCTCACTGGAGAGACGTAGGTTGAGAGGCGACCTGATAGAGGTTTATAAAAAGTTGAGAGGAATAAATAGGATGGATTCTCAGAGACTATTTCCCCGAGCTGAAATGGTCAATACGAGAAGACACAGATTTAAGGTGCAGGGAAGCAAATACAAAGGAGATGTCAGGGGTAGGTTTTTCACTCAGAGGGTGGTGAGTGACTGCCGTCGGAAGTTGTTGAGGCAAACTTACTGGGGTCTTTTAAAAGACTTCTGGATGAGTATATGGAAAAGAATAGGATAGGGGGTTATAGATAGGTCAGTGGATTGATTGATGTGATCGGCACAACTCGTGGGCCGAAGGGCCTGTTTGTGCTGTATTGTTCTATGTAATTACAACAGTGGCGTCTACCCAGCAGTGTGAAAACTGCCCAGGTATATTCTGTACATTAGAAGCAGGACAAATCCAACCTGGCTAATTACCACCCCATCAATATACTCTCAGTTACCAGAAAAGTAATGGAAGGGGCTATCAACAGTGCTATCAAGCAGCAGCTGCTTAGCAATAACCTGTACACGGACACTCAGTTTCATCATAAGGTCAGAAATGGAGATGTTTGCTGATGATTGCACAATGTTCAGCACCATTCATAATCCCTCAGGTACTGAAACAGTCCACCTCCAAATGCAGCAAGACCTGGGCACTATCCAGGCTTAGATTGATAAGTGGCGAGTAACATTCATGCTACACGAATGCCAGGCAACGACTGTCTCCAGCAAGAGAGAATCTAACTGTTACCATCAGTGGATCCCCCACTGCCAACATCCTGGGGAATGCCATTGATTAGAAAGTGAACAGTACTAGCCATATAAACACCATGACTACAAGAGCAGGTCAGAGGCTAGGAATCCTGCAGTAAGTAATTCATCTCCTGACATCCCCCACCCACCCCCTTTAAACATTGCCTCTCACATCTTAAACCTGTGCCCCCTAGTAATTGACTCTTCCACCCTGGAAAAAAACTCTGTCCATGCCTCTCATTATCTTGTAGACTTCTTTCAGGACACCACTACCTGGAGGTTTGCCTCCAAGTCACTCACCATCCTGACTTGGAAATATATTGCTGTTCCTTCACTGTCACTGGGTCAAAATCCTGGAACTCTCTTCCTAACAGCACTGTGGGTGTACCTACATGTCATTGACTGCAGTGGTTTGAGAAGGTAGTTCACCATCACCTTCCTAAGGATAGTTAGGGATGGATATTGAATGCTGACCTAACCAGTGACACCCACATGCTTTAAGTGAATTTTAAAAAACACTTGAGCATAGCAGGCAGAGAGACAGAAGAACAGGGATATCAGGGCAGCCCAGAGAGTGGGTGGGGACGAGATGAGGGAGGAGGTCACATATAGTTATATATACTCACCCACAGGGGTTATTTGAGATGGGTTTGGGTCCCAGAGCCTCAATATTACAGAGATTTGACCCCAATTTGGGATAATCTTTGAGCTGCATTGTAATTGTTCTGGCCAGTGAGTCTTGCACAGATTTCATCCTAATGTTCTGCGTGTGTGATTGGTTTGTCTGGTTATTGACAAATTCCAGATTGAGGCAAGGCGAACTGGAGGTGGAAGTTAGATATGGATTCTATTGGCCCACTTACTGGGGTTGGGATGGAACATGGCTGTGTGTCTGTCTCTGTGTGATTGTGTGTCTGTTTGTCTCTGTCTGTCTGTTTTGTGTGTCTGTCTGTGTGTGTGTGAAAAGTGAAGCATAGCTGCAGGCTCCTGTTGAATGTTATGAAACAGAGGCTGATCCCCTCAATGAGAAATAACACTAACCACTTAGAGGAATACAAAGAACAAAGAACAAAACAGCACGGGAAACAGGCCCTTTGGCCCACCGAGCCCACGCCGCCACCCCAATGTTCCCACCTCTACCCATGATCCCTGTCTATGTTTATAGATCTATGGATTAAAAACCAAATTTGAGACAATTTAGGGAGAATTTGTTTTGCCAATTAGCCTAAGAGCACATCTTTGGGATGTGGGAGGAAACCGGAGCACCCGGAGAAAACCCACGCAAGCACGGGGAGAATGCGCAAACTCCCACAGACACAGGCCCAAATCCATGTATCTGCACAGCACAGCGATAGTCACTGAGCCGTCGTGTTGCCCATCAAATGGTCCAGGTCAAGCGTACACTAACAACGTGAAACACTAGGATACTCTCAAAAAAAATCCAAGAGCAGCCCTCTCACGACCCATCCCATGTATGCCCCTCGTTAGACAACAAGGTGAACCAAAGCACCTAGAACATAGAACATAGAACATTACAGTGCAGTACAGGCCCTTCGGCCCTCGATGTTGCGCCGGCCAGTGGACCCTCTAACCTAAACTATTCCAATATCATCCATATGCCTATCCACCGAACATTTGAATGCCCCCAAAGTAGGCGAGTCCACAACTGCTGCAGGCAGGGCATTCCACGCCCTCACCACCCTCTGTGTAAAGAACCTGCCTCTGACATCCGTCCTATAACTACCACCTCTTAATTTAAAGTTATGTCCCCTCGTGTTGGTCATCACCATCCGAGGAAAAAGGCTCTCACTATCCACCCTATCCAATCCCTTGATCATCTTATACGCCTCAATTAGGTCACCGCGTAACCTTCTTCTCTCTAATGAAAATAACCTCAGGTCCCTCAGCCTTTCCTCATAAGGCCTTCCCACCATACCAGGCAACATCCTGGTAAACCTCCTCTGCACCCTTTCCAATGCTTCCACATCTTTCTTATAATGCGGCGACCAGAACTGTACGCAATACTCCAAGTGCGGCCGCACCAGAGTTTTGTACAGTTGTAACATAACCTCACGGCTCCTAAATTCAATCCCTCTACCAATAAAAGCTAACACACCGTACGCCTTCTTAACAACTTTATCAACCTGGGTGCCAACTTTCAAAGAGCTATGTACTTGTACCCCAAGATCCCTCTGCTCGACAACACTATTAAGGGTCCTTCCATTAGCCCTATATTTCATATGCCTGTTATTCCTACCAAAGTGAATCACCTCACACTTATCCGTATTGAATTCCATTTGCCACCTCACGGCCCAGCTCTGCAACCTATCTATGTCCCTCTGCAAACTGTAACATCCATCCTCGCTGTCTACAACTCCCCCCACTTTGGTATCGTCAGCAAATTTACTAATCCAACCCTCTACACCCTCATCTAGGTCATTTATAAAAATGACAAACAGCAGTGGCCCCAAAACAGATCCTTGAGGTACACCACTTGTAACTGCACTCCAGGTTGAATATTTCCCATCAACCACCACCCTCTGTCTTCTATCAGCTAGCCAATTCCTAATCCAAACTGCTAAATCACCTTCAATCCCATGCATCTGCACTTTCTGCAGTAGCCTACCATGGGGAACCTTATCAAACGCTTTGCTAAAATCCATATACACTACATCAACTGCCTTACCCTTATCTACCTCTTTGGTCACCTCCTCAAAAAACTCAGTAAGGTTTGTGAGGCACGACCTACCCTTCACAAAACCGTGCTGACTATCCCTAATCAATTTATTCCTCTCTAGATGCTTATAAATCCTATCCCTTATAATTCTTTCCAAGACCTTGCCCACAACAGAAGTCAGGCTCACCGGTCTATAATTTCCAGGATGGTCCCTACTCCCCTTTTTGAACAAAGGGACAACATTTGCCATCCTCCAGTCTTCCGGCACTATACCTGTAGCTAACGACGACATGAAGATCAAAGCCAAAGGCTCTGCAATCTCCTCTCTAGCCTCCCAGAGAATCCTAGGGTAAATCCCATCTGGCCCAGGGGACTTATCAATTTTCATACCCTCAAGATTCGCTAACACCTCCTCCTTATGAACCTCAATCCTACCCAGTCTACAACCTGGTATCGCAGTATTCTCCCCGACAACACTGTCTTTCTCCTGCGTGAATACTGACGAAAAATACTCATTCAGTGTCTCTCCTATCTCCTCAGGCTCCACGCACAACTTCCCACTGCTATCTCTGACTGGCCCTAATCTTGCCCTAACCAATCTTTTATTATTTATATACCTGTAAAAAGCTTTAGGATTCTCCTTAATCCTATCTGCCAAAGTCTTCTCGTGTCCTCTTCTAACTCTTCTCAATTCCCTCTTTAGCTCCTTCCTGGCTGATTTATAGCTCTCTATTGCCCTAACTGAGCCTTCACGTCTCATCATTATATAAGCCTCCTTCTTCCTCTTCACCAGAGATTCAACTTCCCTAGTACACCATGGTTCCCTCACTCGACCACTTCCTCCCTGCCTGGCAGGTACATATTCATTAAGGACATGCAGAAGCTGTTCCTTAAATATGCTCCACATTTCAGATGTCCCCAGCCCCTGCAATTTCCTGCTCCACCCTATGCATCCTAAATCTCTCCTAATAGCCTCATAATTACCTTTCCCCCAGCTATAACTACTGTTATTCGGTACGTGCCCATCCCTTTCCATCACTAAGGTAAACGTAACCGAATTGTGGTCACTATCACCAAAGTGCTCACCCACCTCCAAGTCTAACACCTGGTCTGGTTCATTACCCAGTACCAAATCCAATATAGCCTCACCTCTTGTTGGCCTATCTACATACTGAGTCATGAAACCTTCCTGCACACATTGAACAAAAACTGACCCCTCTAACGTACTTGAACTATAGCTTTTCCAATCGATATTAGAAAAGTTAAAGTCCCCCATTACAACTACCCTGTTACTTTCACACCTATCCAGGATCAACTTTGCAATCCCTTCCTCTACTTCTCTGGAACTTTTTGGAGGCCTATAAAAAACTCCCAACAGTGTGACCTCTCCTTTCTTGTTTCTAATCTCAGCCCACACTACCTCAGCAGACAAGTCCACATCAAACGTCTTTTCTGCCACCGTAATGCTGTCCTTAACTAAGAATGCCACTCCTCCCCCTCTTCTACCACCACCTCTGCTCTGACTGAAACATCTGAACCCCGGAACCTGCAACAACCATTCCTGCCCCTGCTCTATCCACGTCTCTGAAATGGCCACAACATCGAAGTCCCAAGCACCAATCCAGGCTGCAAGTTCATCCACCTTATTGCGTATGCTCCTCGCATTAAAGTATACACATTTCAAACCACCCTCCCGTTTGCCACTATACTGCTGCGACCTAGAAATTATCCGTGACCACCCTATACTCACATCCTCCTGTATACTCCCGAAAAAGATCCAAGACCAGTCCCCTCACAACCCATAGCGGTATACCCCCCATTGGACATCAAGGTGGACCATCCTGACCTGTAGGATAAAAACAAGTACATCAATATCATCATCTATTTACACACTTCCCAGGGACTCCCAAGGCTCATGATCCCTATTTTAAATCAGTTTTCTATACCCCTCCATTCCCATTCTGTTCATGTGCCCATCTAAGTATTTCTTAAATAACTCCAGAGTGCCTGCCTCCACCACTTTACTTGGCAGCGCATTCCATACCCCCACCACCCTCTGTGTGAAAAAACTCCCTCTAGCATCCAAATTATACCTTACCCCCTTCACCCTAAGCCCGTGACCCCTCGTGCTATTCGAGTCCATCCTAGGAAAAAGCTTAACCCTGTTTACTCTATCTATAGCCCTCATAATCTTGTATTAGATCTCCTCTCAGTCTATGTCTTTCTAAAGACAACAGTCCCAATTTGCCTAATCTCTCCTCGTACCTCAGACCTTCCATATCAGGCAGCATCCTGGTAAACCTCCTTTGCACTCTCTCCAGAGTCTCCATGTCCTTCCGGTAGTAAGGCAACCAGAACTGGACGCAGTATTCAAAATGTGGTCTAACCAACGTTTTATACAAGTGCAATATTAAAGGCCAGCTCTTGTATTCTATACCCCTTCCTATAAAGGCTAGCATACTATATGCTTTCTTCACAACCTTCTCCACTTGCTCTGCCACCTTCAGAGACTTGTTCACCTGCACCCCCAGGTCCCTCTGCGTTTCTATACTCTTAATAGGTCTACCCTTTATCATCTACCTCCCCCCTACATTCTTTCTCCCAAAATGTATCACCTCGCATTTATCAGGATTGAATTCCATCTGCCATCTATCTGCCCAACCTACCAGCCTATGTCCTGCTGCATCACCTGACAATGCTCCTCACTACCCACAAGTCCAGCCATCTTTGTATTGTCTGCAATAGAAGAGGTCCCAGTACCGAGCCTGCGGCACACCACTAGTGACCGACGTCCAGCGAGAAAAACACCCTTCCACTATTACTCTCTGTCTCCTATTACCAATGATGTAAAGGTGCTGGCGTTGGATTGGGGTGGTAAGAACTCAGTAAGAATTTCGCAACACCAATTTTTAATCCAACCGATTTATTTGATAGTAAAATTGCGAGCTTTCAACACTCTGTGTCTTCCTCAGGCAAATGCAGTGTTCTGGTCTGCAATAGCACACATCAGCACAGACAGTCAGAGATTGCTGATTAGAATGCGAATCCTTACATCGAACCTGCTATTCAAGTGTTAAAGTGGCTAACAATGTGTGTGAAGGGAATCCTGAGCATTGGTTAGAGAATTGTGTATTTTCTCCAGACAGCACAGTAAGTGAGGTTTTTTGCTAACCCAGGCAAGTTATGGGGGTTACAGATATTGTGTCATGAAGCCAAGATCCCTGTTAAGACCGTCCTCATATGTGCGGAGCTTGGCTATCAGTCTCTGCTCAGCGACTCTGCGCTGTCGTGTATCACAAAAGCCCCCTTGAAGAACATTTACCCGCAGGTCGGAGGCCGAATGCCCATGACTGCTGAAGTGTTCGCCCACAGGAAGGGAACTGTTTTGCCTGGTGATTGTTGAGCGATGCTCATTCATCCGCTGTCGTAGTGTCTGCATGGTCTCCCCAATATACCATGCTTCGGGACATCCTTTCTTGCAACGTATTAGGTAGACAACGTTGGCCGAGTTGCAAGAGTATGTACCATGCACCTGGTGAATGGTATCCTCACGTTTGATGATGTCGTCCATGTCTACGATCCGGCATGTCTTGCAGAGGTTGCTGTGGCAGGGTTGTGTGGTATTGTGGTCACTGTTCTCCTGAAGGTTGGGTAGTTTGCTGCGAACAATGATCTGTTTGAGGTTGTGCGGTTGTCTGAAAGCAAGAAGTGGGGGGTTGGGGATGGCCCTAGCGAGATTTTCATCGTCATCAATGATATGTTGAA
>JAGIQG010000003.1:138181886-138342474 GCA_024679065.1 Sphyrna mokarran | reverse complement strand
CTGTAGGATAAAAACAAGTACATCAATATCATCATCTATTTACACACTTCCCAGGGACTCCCAAGGCTCATGATCCCTATTTTAAATCAGTTTTCTATACCCCTCCATTCCCATTCTGTTCATGTGCCCATCTAAGTATTTCTTAAATAACTCCAGAGTACCTGCCTCCACCACTTTACTTGGCAGCGCATTCCATACCCCCACCACCCTCTGTGTGAAAAATCTCCGTCTAGCATCCAAATTATACCTTACCCCCTTCACCCTAAGCCCGTGACCCCTTATGCTATTCGAGTCCATCCTAGGAAAAAGCTTAACCCTGTTTACTCTATCTATAGCCCTCATAATCTTGTATTAGATCTCCTCTCAGTCTATGTCTTTCTAAAGACAACAGTCCCAATTTGCCTAATCTCTCCTCGTACCTCAGACCTTCCATATCAGGCAGCATCCTGGTAAACCTCCTTTGCACTCTCTCCAGAGTCTCCATGTCCTTCCGGTAGTAAGGCAACCAGAACTGGACGCAGTATTCAAAATGTGGTCTAACCAACGTTTTATACAAGTGCAATATTAAAGGCCAGCTCTTGTATTCTATACCCCTTCCTATAAAGGCTAGCATACTATATGCTTTCTTCACAACCTTCTCCACTTGCTCTGCCACCTTCAGAGACTTGTTCACCTGCACCCCCAGGTCCCTCTGCGTTTCTATACTCTTAATAGGTCTACCCTTTATCATCTACCTCCCCCCTACATTCTTTCTCCCAAAATGTATCACCTCGCATTTATCAGGATTGAATTCCATCTGCCATCTATCTGCCCAACCTACCAGCCTATGTCCTGCTGCATCACCTGACAATGCTCCTCACTACCCACAAGTCCAGCCATCTTTGTATTGTCTGCAATAGAAGAGGTCCCAGTACCGAGCCTGCGGCACACCACTAGTGACCGACGTCCAGCGAGAAAAACACCCTTCCACTATTACTCTCTGTCTCCTATTACCAATGATGTAAAGGTGCTGGCGTTGGATTGGGGTGGTAAGAACTCAGTAAGAATTTCGCAACACCAATTTTTAATCCAACCGATTTATTTGATAGTAAAATTGCGAGCTTTCAACACTCTGTGTCTTCCTCAGGCAAATGCAGTGTTCTGGTCTGCAATAGCACACATCAGCACAGACAGTCACAGATTGCTGATTAGAATGCGAATCCTTACATCTAACCTGCTATTCAAGTGTTAAAGTGGCTAACAATGTGTGTGAAGGGAATCCTGAGCATTGGTTAGAGAATTGTGTATTTTCTCCAGACAGCACAGTAAGTGAGGTTTTTTGCTAACCCAGGCAAGTTACGGGGGTTACAGATAGTGTGTCATGAAGCCAAGATCCCTGTTAAGACTGTCCTCATGTGTGCGGAGCTTGGCTATCAGTCTCTGCTCAGCGACTCTGCGCTGTCGTGTATCACGAAAGCCCCCTTGAAGAACATTTACCCGCAGGTCGGAGGCCGAATGCCCATGACTGCTGAAGTGTTCGCCCACAGCAAGGGAACTGTTTTGCCTGGTGATTGTTGAACGATGCTCATTCATCCGCTGTCGTAGTGTCTGCATGGTCTCCCCAATATACCATGCTTCGGGACATCCTTTCTTGCAACGTATTAGGTAGACAACGTTGGCCGAGTTGCAAGAGTATGTACCGTGCACCTGGTGAATGGTATCCTCACGTTTGATGATGTCGTCCATGTCTATGATCCGGCATGTCTTGCAGAGGTTGCTGTGGCAGGGTTGTGTGGTATTGTGGTCACTGTTCTCCTGAAGGTTGGGTAGTTTGCTGCGAACAATGATCTGTTTGAGGTTGTGCGGTTGTCTGAAAGCAAGAAGTGGGGGGGTGGGGATGGCCCTAGCGAGATGTTCATCGTCATCAATGATATGTTGAATGATACCTTACCATTGTGAGGTAATGCACTTTGGCAGGAACAATAAATGTGTAGAGTATAGGGCTAATGGTAGGGCTCTTAATAGTGTTGAGGAACAGAAGGATCTTGGTGTATGTGTCAATAGATCCCTGAAAGTAGGCAGTCAAGTGGATAAAGTTGTTAAGAAGGCTTATGGAGTCTTAGCTTTTATTGGTAGGGGGTTGAATTTAGGAGCCGCAGCATCATGTTGCAACTGTACAAAACTCTAGTGCGGCCGCACTTGGAGTATTGTGTGCAGTTCTGGTCGCCACATTATAAGAAAGATGTGGAGGCATTGGAGAGGGTACAGAGGAGGTTTACTAGGATGTTGCCTGGTATGGAGGGCAGGTCCTATGAAGAGAGGTTGAAGGATTTGAGGTTGTTTTCGTTAGAAAGGAGGCGGCTAAGGGGGGATCTTATTGAAACATATAAGATAATTAGAGGTTTGGATAGGGTGGACAGTGATAGCCTTTTTCCTAGGATGGAAAAAGCTAGCACGAGGGGACACAACTTTAAATTAAGGGGTATGAGTTATAGGACGGATATCAGAGGTAGGTTCTTTACTCAAAGAGTGATTAGGGAGTGGAATGCCCTGCCTGCAGCTGTTGTAGATGCGCCAAGTTTGGTGGCGTTTAAGAGGTTAGTTGATAAGTATATGGATGAGAAGGGAATGGTTTAGTTAGGAGGGGCATTGCTTTTTATTTTGGTCGGCACAACATCGAAGGCCGAAGGGCCTGTTCTGTGCTGTATTGTTCTATGTTCTATGTTCTATGTTCTATGTTGAGCTCCGGAGAAGATGTCGTAGCTTCTCCGCTCCGGGGAAGTACTGGAACAACAAAGGGTACTCTGTCCTCCGTATACACAGAATTTGCTCAGATGAGGAGGATCGTGACAGACACCTCCAGATACTGAAGGATGCCCTCGTGAGAACAGGATATGGCGCTCGACTCATCGATCGACAGTTCCGACGTGCCACAGCGATAAACCGCACTGACCTCCTCAGAAGACGAACACGGGACACGGTGGACAGAGTACCCTTTGTTGTCCAGTACTTCCCCGGAGCGGAGAAGCTACGACATCTTCTCCGGAGTCTTCAACATATCATTGATGACGATGAACATCTCGCTAGGGCCATCCCCACCCCCCCACTTCTTGCTTTCAGACAACCGCACAACCTCAAACAGATCATTGTTCGCAGCAAACTACCCAACCTTCAGGAGAACAGTGACCACAATACCACACAACCCTGCCACAGCAACCTCTGCAAGACATGCCGGATCATCAACATGGATGACATCATCATACGTGAGGATACCATTCACCAGGTGCACGGTACATACTCTTGCAACTCGGCCAACGTTGTCTACCTAATACGTTGCAGGAAAGGATGTCCCGAAGCATGGTATATTGGGGAGACCATGCAGACACTACGACAGCAGATGAATGAGCATCGCTCAACAATCACCAGGCAAAACAGTTCCCTTCCTGTGGGCGAACACTTCAGCAGTCATGGGCATTCGGCCTCCGACCTGCGGGTAAATGTTCTTCAAGGGGGCTTTTGTGATACACGACAGCGCAGAGTCGCTGAGCAGAGACTGATAGCCAAGTTCCGCACACATGAGGACGGTCTTAACAGGGATCTTGGTTTCATGTCACACTATCTGTAACCCCCTAACTTGCCTGGGTTAGCAAAAAACCTCACTTACTGTGCTGTCTGGAGAAAATACACAATTCTCTAACCAATGCTCAGGATTCCCTTCACACACATTGTTAGCCACTTTAACACTTGAATAGCAGGTTCGATGTAAGGATTCGCATTCTAATCAGCAATCTCTGACTGTCTGTGCTGATGTGTGCTATTGCAGACCAGAACACTGCATTTGCCTGAGGAAGACACAGAGTGTTGAAAGCTCGCAGATTTACTATCAAATAAATTGGTTGGATTTAAAATTGGTGTTGCTAAATTCTTACTGAGTTCCTATTACCAAGCCAGTTACTTATCCATCTAGCTACCTGTCCTTGTATCCCATTAGCCTTGACCTTCTCCACTAACCTCCCATGAGGGACTTTGTCAAACGCCTTACTGAAATCCATATAGACGACTTCAACGGCTTGCCCTTCGTCCACTGTTTTCGTCTCCTCCTCAAAAAATTCTACCAAATTTGTAAGGCACGACCTCCCCTTAACAAATCCATGCTGCGTATCCCTAATCAGATCGCAATGCTCTAAGTGCCTATACATCCTATCTCTAAGAATCCCCTCCAACAGCTTCCCTACCACTGATGTCAAACTCACCGGACTATAATTTCCAGGGCTATCCCTACTACCCTTTTTAAACAACGGTACAACATTAGCTATTCTCCACTCCTCTGGGACCTCACTTGTGTCCAAAGAAGAGACAAAGATTTGCGTCAGAGGCCCAGGAATTTCACCTCGCACCTCCCTAAGCAGCCTGGGATAAATGCCATCAGGACCCGGAGATTTATCAGTTTTAATGCTACATAGAAGCTCTAACACTCCTCATCTCATCATCTGTAAAAGTGAATGTCTGAAGGGTTATTGTCAGCAACATTTTATGGTTAAATCAACATAACTCCCTGACTCTAAAATTAACAAATAACTTTATTTCTCTAATTTAGTGATCAGATTAACCTAATTAATCTGGTAATTCTTCTCTAAACTATCCCTTGGCACAGGCAAGAGTCCAGAGATAACCACTCTGCCTGTTATGGACCTAAGCTTCCACCCTAACTCCATAAATTTCTGTTTAATATCCCCTTCCCTTGTCCTACCTACATCATGTGTCCCCACATGAACTATGACTTGGGGCTGACTCCCCTCACCCTTAAGAATCTTAAAAACCCGATCTGCGACATCCTGCGACATCCTCAGTCCATGAGGACTTGTCTGTTGAGGTAGTATGGGCTGAGATTAGAAACAGGAGAGGAGAGGTCACCCTGTTGGGAGTCTTTTACAGACCTCCTAATAGTTCTAGAGAGGTTGAGGAAAGGATTGCAAAGTCAATTCTGATTAGGAGTGAAAGTAGTAGGGTAATTGTGATGGAGGACTTTAACTTTGCTAATATTGATTGGAATAGCTATAGCTCTAGCTCGTTAGAGGGGTCAGTTTTCGTACAGAGTGTGCAGGAAGGTTTTTTGACTCAGTATGTAGATAGGCCAACTAGAGGTGAGGCTACATTGGATTTGGTGCTGGGCAATGAGCCAGACCAGGTGTTAGGCTTGGAAGTTAGTGAACATTTTGGTGATAGTGACCACAATTCGGTTACGTTCACCTTAGTGATGGACAGGGATAGGCATGAAGCTGGGGCAGTAGTTATAGCTGGGGGAAGGGTAATTATGAGGCCATCAGGAGAGAATTAGGGTGCATAGATTGGACTAGGAAACTACAGGGACTGGGAACATCTGGAATGTGGTGCTTATTCAAGGAGCAGCTGCTGCGAGTCCTTGATAAGTATGTCCCTGTCAGGCAGGGAGGAAATGGTCGAGTAAGAGAGCCTTGGTGTACGAAAAAAGTTGATTTGCTGGTTAAGAAGAAAAAGGAGGCTTATGTCAGGATGAGGCTTGAAGGCTCAGTTAGTGCAATGGATAGCTATAGATTAGCCAGGAAGGAGCTAAAAAGTGAATTGAGGAGAGCTAAGAGGGGACACGAGAAGATGTTGGCTGATAGGATTAAGGAGAATCCTAAAGCTTTCTTTCGATATGTTAAGAAAAGAAGATTGGTTAGGGCAAGATTAGGGCCAGTCATAGACAGCAGTGGGAAGTTGTGCGTGGAGCCTGAAGAGATTGGTGAGGCACTGAATAATTATTTCTCTTCGGTATTCACGCAGAGTGCTGGAAATGTAGCTATGAAGAACACTGAGGTACAGGGTTGCAAATTGGGAAGTATTGTAGTAGATAGGGAGGATGTGTTAGAAATTCTCGAGGGTTTGAAGTTGGATAAGTCCCCTGGGCCGGACGGGATTTACCCTAGGATTCTCTGGGAGGCAAGAGAGGAGATTGCAGAGCCTCTGGCTCTGATCTTCAGGTCCTCGTTGGTTACGGGTGTGGTTCCGGAGGACTGGAGGATAGCGAATGTGGTCCCATTGTTTAAGAAGGGGAAGAGAGACCTTCCAGGGAATTATAGGCCAGTGAGTCTTACTTCTGTTGTGGGCAAGGTATTGGAGAGAATTATTAGGGATAGGATTTATAGTTATTTAGAGAGAAATGAATTGATTGGGGATAGTCAGCATGGTTTCGTGAAGGGTAGGTCATGCCTTACTAACCTCATTGAGTTTTTTGAGAAAGTGACCAGAGAGGTGGATGGGGGTAAGGCGGTTGATGTAGTATATATGGACTTTAGTAAGGCTTTTGATAAGGTGGCCCATGGAAGACTTCTACAGAAAATGCAGATGTGTGGAATAGAGGTGATTTAGCTAATTGGATTAGAAATTGGCTGGCAGATAGAAGACAGAGGGTGGTGGTTGATGGGAGATATTCATCGTGGAGTTCGGTGACGAGTGGTGTGCCTCAGGGGTCTGTTTGGGGCCCCTGCTGTTTGTAATTTTTATAAATGATCTGGATGAGGGTATTGAGGGATGGATCAGTAAATTTGCAGATGACACTAAAGTCGGTGGAGTGGTAGATAGTGAAGAGGGGTGTTATAGTTTACAGAGTGACTTGGACAAGTTGCAGAGCTGGGCCGAGAGGTGGCAAATGGAGTTTAATGTGGAAAAGTGTGAGGTAATGCACTTTGGCAGGAACAATAAATGTGTAGAGTATAGGGCTAATGGTAGGGCTCTTAATATGTTGAGGAACAGAAGGATCTTGGTGTATGTGTCAATAGATCCCTGAAAGTAGGCAGTCAAGTGGATAAAGTTGTTAAGAAGGCATATGGAGTCTTAGCTTTTATTGGTAGGGGGATTGAATTTAGGAGCCGCAGCGTCATGTTGCAACTGTACAAAACTCTAGTGCGGCCGCACTTGGAGTATTGTGTGCAGTTCTGGTCCCCGCATTATAAGAAAGATGTGGAGGCATTGGAGAGGGTACAGAGGAGGTTTACCAGGATGTTGCCTGGTATGGAGGGCAGGTCCTATGAAGAGAGGTTGAAGGATTTGAGGTTGTTTTCGTTAGAAAGGAGGCGGCTAAGAGGGGATCTTATTGAAGCATATAAGATGATTAGAGGTTTAGATAGGGTGGACAGTGATAGCCTTTTTCCTAGGATGGAGAAAGCTAGCACGAGGGGACACAGCTTTAAATTAAGGGGTATGAGTTATAGGACGGATATCAGAGGTAGGTTCTTTACTCAAAGAGTGATTAGGGAGTGGAATGCCCTGCCTGCAGCTGTTGTAGATGCGCCAAGTTTGGTGGCGTTTAAGAGGTTAATTGATAAGTATATGGAAGAGAAGGGAATGGTTTAGTTTGGAGGGGCATTGCTTTTTATTTTGGTCGGCACAACATCGAAGGCCGAAGGGCCTGTTCTGTGCTGTAATGTTCTATGTTCTATGTTCTATGTTCTAATTATTGGCAAACCAAATCAATTACCATTCTCATGGAATGTGTTCAGATAAATACAATTCCCACTTATTAAAAAAAAATTCTCTAAATTACAACCAGGTTTGGCATCTTCCAGAATCTTTTGCTTTTCTCTGATTTCTTCTGTCTGGAGCCTCTGTCTTGTTTTGATATCTTTACTGTTCAGATGGTGCTTTCGTTTCAGACATAAATGCAGCTTTGCGAGTCAAGAGTCTCGCTCTTGCTCTCCCTCCTCCTCCTCTCACAGGTGTTTGCCCAGTGTGTGCCACTCTCTCTTCTTTACCCTTGATGATATATCACTATTTCCCGCAGTACAATTGGTTCTCGGGTTATCAAACCATCAGTTTCAAATTCAATAGCTTGCTGGTATCGAAGTACCTAATTTAAACTGATTGGCTAAAATTCAAAAACAGTCTGTTGTCTTGGCAACACTACTGGCTGGCCACACAATATAAATGTTTCACTTTGGGTTCTCTTTTTAAAACTCTAAACTTAGAAAAAATCCCTGCCTTTTTGACAAACACCAAGATCACAGTGAAGCTGGAGGCTGGTCTTTTGCTGGAGTTCAAATTGAATGAGTGAGGCCATGTCAGAGAACCCTGAGCTCAGGGAAATTTAGCAAAGGTCCAAAATTGTCTGCAGATTGCTGAGAGCAGCCAGGTGTGGAGGCAGCTTTGGGAGAAATTACTCTCTCTGATTGACTATTACAGCAACATCGCACTGTGGCAGAAGCATTGGCTGAGCTTCCTGGCAATGTCATAACAAACACTCGCCTCCTTCCCTCTGCAGCTCACAAGCTTTCTTTATATCTCACTGAAGCATTTAGTAACGTGTTAAACAGCCCCCTTTTCTCAGCAGCACCCCCACTAACTGTGTTAAATAGGCCATTGGGAGGAATGCCTAATCCTGAGACCACCCCCTCCCCACCTAGCCCCCTGAATATCCATTACCAATATTGGTGACATCTGTTCAGGGACACTCTCTACAACTGAAAACTGCAGGGAGAATGTTCCAGGCTGCCTTTGTTTCAGGATCTAACAGACTCACTGAATACTTCCTGCATCATTTCTGTATTTTGTTGGATTTTGGCTCCTTATCTGTGAACCAAAATCAGATACTTCATCCCCCAGCATTAGATTCAGAAACATAACTCGTGCTTCCCTGGAAGGGATGAGGGTGAGAAGGTGAGGGGCTTTGGAGGGGGTGAGGACTTGTGGGCTGAGGGGTGTGGAGAGGTTGAAGATGAGGATCTGTATAGAAGATGAGGGATTATGCAGAGGGTGAGTTATGAAGGAGCTGAGGGATTGTGGAGGGGCTGAGGTGAAGGTTTGTGGAGGGACTGAGGGATTGTGGAGAGGTTCAGGATGAGGATTTGTGGAGGGGGTAAAAGTCTGTGTATGGGGGGAGGGGTGAGGGTCTGTGGAGATAAAAGGGTATTGGGGGATGATGGAAATAGAGGGGGTAAGAGGATTTGAGGAGGGGGTGAGGGTCTGTGGAAGGGGAAGAATCCTCTCTCAATTATTCTGTTTGTAGCATTCATTCCATCACTAACACTGGAGATTGATGGTTCTAATTAGGGTCAGTGTTGAAAATGAGATACCTGCATTCGAGCCTGATTATACATTCACCATGCATGCATCAAACCTCGTGACACCATCTCATAGCTTTGCTGAGTTTGATGCCTAGCTGTCGCTTTGCTGCTTTCATTCTGTTCTTTGTGGCAGGTTGTGTTCTGTACAGTAACCCTCTTCCACACAGTCAGACCTATATTTAGGTGAGACTACAGCATGGGATTCAGAAACACATCACAGCTTCTGTCTGCATCTCAGAGTAATTAATTGGCTGTTAAGTGCACCCTGAAGTCCAGAAAGGCGCTATAGGAATGCAAGTCTGTCTTTGTTGCTGACTAAGTCACACCGATTGCCTGGAATGTAACTGAGATTGCAGCCTTGGCTATGGGAATGAAAGATTCTATCTGCCATTCCACTAATCCATCTCCTCGAGAAGTCTCACACTTCACAGTACTGCCAAGTTTTGTGTCGTCTGCAAATTTTAAAAATCGTGCCCAGTATACGCCAGATGGGGTCATTAATATAAAAGCAGTGATCTCAGACCTAGCCTTCCAAGAAACCTACCATAAACCTTCCTGCAGAATTAAAAGCAACTGCTCACCGATATTCCCTTTTCCTATCACTCTGCCAACTCCAGAACCATGCTGCCACTGACCCATTTATTCCATAAGCTTCAGCATTGCTGACAAGCCTGTTACAGAATCATAGAATCTCTACAGTGCAAAAGAGACCATTCAGGCCATTGAGTCTGCACTGACTCTCTGACGTAGTATCTTACCCAGGCCCTCTTCCCCTCTTATCCCTGTAATCCCACACATTTCCCATAATCTGAACATCTTTGGACTGTGGGAGGAAACTGGAACACCTGAAGGAAACCCACACAGACAGGGGGAGAATGTGCAGACTCCACCCAACAGTGACCCAAGCTGGGAATTGAACCTGGATCCATAGCACTGAGAGATAGCAGTGCTAATCACTGTGCCACTCACTTTATGTGGCACTGTGTTAAATGCCCTCTGGAAGTTCTTATATACCACATCAGCCACATTACCCTCATCAATCCTCTCTGTCACCTATTCTAAAAACTCCAAGTTATTAGCCCTGAACAAATCCACTGCTCATATTGCTGATGGAGCCATACTTGTCCAAATGATTCCCATTTTCCTGCCTGGGAAAGCACAAGTTTTAGTGGATTGCCAGGACTGTAATGTCTTTGTATGGACAATCTGTTTGTTGTCACTCCTTTTTCCAAAGACAGATTGCTCTGGAAAGTACCATCTGCTCCAATTGCCGGGATTTTGAACACTGGCTTTGTGGCAACATAGCAGAAACAGTCAAAGAGACAGAATATTGGCAGTTTCAGTCATGGACCTAGAGGTAGCTGTGTGGTCCTGGCACTGCCGGAGCAACTCAGACTCCGGAGCCGTAAGCACAAATTACTCCTAAACGCAGTCATTACTCGAGGGGGAGATCATAACGCAATGATTCACTCTCACTATCTCCATCACAGCAAACCAGATTCAGAGTAAACAGTACATGGGAACAACACACACGACAGAGCAGTGCCGAGGGAGTACCGCGCTGTCGGAGGGTCAGTGCCAAGGGAGCGCCGCACTGTCAGAGGGTCAGTGCTGAGGGAGTGCCGCACTGTCAGAGGGTCAGTACTGAGGGAGCGCCGCACTGTCAGAGGGTCAGTTGTGAGGAGCGCCGCACTGTCAGAGGGTCAGTGCTGAGGGAGTGCCGCACTGTCAGAGGGTCAGTACTGAGGGAGCGCCGCACTGTCAGAGGGTCAGTGCCAAGGGAGCGCCGCACTGTCAGAGGGTCAGTGCTGAGGGAGCGCCGCACTGTCAGAGGGTCAGTACTGAGGGAGCGCCGCACTGTCAGAGGGTCAGTACTGGGAGCGCCGCACTGTCAGAGGGTCAGTACTGAGGGAGCGCCGCACTGTCAGAGGGTCAGTGCTGAGGGAGCGCCGCACTGTCAGAGGGTCAGTGCTGAGGGAGCGCCGCACTGTCAGAGGGTCAGTGCTGAGGGAGCGCCGCACTGTCAGAGGGTCAGTGCTGAGGGAGCGCCGCACTGTCAGAGGGTCAGTGCTGAGGGAGCGCCGCACTGTCAGAGGGTCAGTACTGGGGTAGGGTGTAGGGAGGAATGTCTGAACTTGCTCCCTTCTTGCTGCTGCCAGATTAAGTTGCTGCAAACATGTTGAGGCAGCTGTCTGCCTCCTGCCTACCCTTTAAATACTATAAAACATCCAATCTTTTCCCCAGAAATGGTTCCCTGATTAGAGCTGATGTTGTGTCGAAATTGAGGAGGACTGTGTTGTTGCTGTCTCTGAGTTCCTGCGAATGACTGATGTGTCTGTCTGATGGTGGGATTGTTCTGTGTCACCACTCAATACCTGAGTGTGGCAGCTAAACAGCAAGGGCCCTGCTGAGAGAAGAATAAAATATCTAGAAAAACATCTGTCATCCCTCTTGATCATCTCCTGTGTGTCTTGGAGTCAGAGATAATTCATCTTCATTGCCTTTCATTCTGTGGCAGTGACAGGCAGAGGGAGGTCTTGAGGGGATCCTCCAGTCTCAGATGATGTAAATACAATTCATGATAAAGGCCAAACTTCTACCAAGATCAGAAACAGATGAAAGCTGTTAACAAAGAGGCTACTTTCACAATAAACTGACTCTAACTGTAAAGTTAGATGAAGTTGGCCTTTAAAACAGGCCAGAGTTTAAGTCCACACTGAACAAAAGCTTCCACACAATTTGAAGCTGTTGTCTCAGTTCATGTTGATATCTGACATCTTAATTTGAACTCATGAACATGATCCATTATTCATAGTTTACATTGCAAACCTCTTCCTGTCAGAATAAAAGTAAATTGCTGCGGATGCTGGAATCTGAAACCAAAAGAGAAAATGCTGGAAAATCTTAGGAGATCTGGCAGCATCTGTAAGGAGCGCAAAGAACTGATGTTTCGAGTCCAGATGACCCTTGGTCAAAGCTGAAATACCAGCTCTCTTCTCCTCTATCTGTAAGTGCGGGGATGGAGAATTCTTCCACTTCTGAGGCTGAGACACATTAGATATCCTCACTTAGATATCCTGATGCTACCAAAGCCATGGGCTAATGGCTGGTGAGAGGCTGTGCTTGCTGACAATGTTCATGTAAACATGTGCTCAGTCAGAGCTTCAACCACTTCTAAAATTCATTCATGGGGCATGGACATCACTGGCTAGTCAGCATTTATTGCCCATTCCTAGTTGCCGTTCAGAAGATGAGCTGCCTTCCAGAACCTTGTAGGTACATCCACAGCGCTGCTAAGAGGGAATTTGAGGATTTTGACTCAGTGATGGTGAAGGAACAGCGATATATTTCCAAGTCAGGATGGTGAGTGAGTTGGAGGGGAACCAGGTGGTGATATTCCCAGGTACTTGTTGCTCTTGTTCTTTTAGATGGTAGAGGTTGTGGGTTTGGAAGGCGCTACCTAACGAACCTTGATGAGTTCCTGCAGTGCATCTTGTAGGTGGTGCACATGGCTGCGACTCTGTGTCAGTGGTGCAGGGAGTGGATGTTTGTAGATGCGGTGCCAATCAAGTGGGCTCTTTTGTTTTGAATGGTATTGAGCTGCGGTATCTAAGTGTTGTTAGAGGTGCACCCATCCAGGCAAGTGGGGAGTGTTCCATCACACTCCTAATTTGTGTCTTGTAGATGGTGGACAGGCTTTGGGGAGTCTGGAGGCGAGTTACTTGCCGCAGGATTCCCAGACTTTGAGCTGCTCAGGTAGCCACAATATTTATAGGGCGAATCCAATTCAGTTTCTCGTCAATGGTAAACCTGAGGATGTTGATAGTAAGGAGGAATTAGTGATAGTATTAGAACATAGAACATTACAGCGCAGAACAGGCCCTTAGGCCCTCGATGTTGCGCCGACCAATTAAGAAAAAGCAATGACCCTCTAACCTAAACCATTCCCTTTTCATTCATAAACTTATCCACTGAACACTTAAACGCCCCCAAACTTGGCGCATCTACAACTGCAGCAGGCAGGGCATTCCATACCCTTAACCACCCTCTGGGTAAAGAACCTACCTCTGACATCCGTTCTATAACTACCACCTCTTACTTTAAAGTTATGTCCCCTTGTGCTAGCTTTCTCCATCCGAGGAAAAAGGCTATCACTGTCCACCCTATCCAAACCTCTGATCATCTTAGCTGCCTTCTTTCTAATGAAAACAACCTCAAATCCCTCAGCCTCTCCTCATAAGACCTGCCCTCCATACCAGGCAACATCCTGGTAAACCTCCTCTGTACCCTCTCCAATGCCTCCACATCTTTCTTATAATGTGGGGACCAGAACTGCACACAATACTCCAAGTGCGGCCGCACTAGAGTTTTGTACAGTTGCAACATGACGTTGCGACTCCGAAATTCAATCCCCCTACTAATAAAAGCCAAGACTCCATATGCCTTCTTAACAACCTTATCGACTTGATTGCCAACTTTCAGGGATCTATGCACATATACACTAAGTTCCCTCTGTTCATCAACACTATTAAGAATCCTACCATTAGCCCTATACTCTACACATTTATTATTCCTGCCAAAGCTCTGCAACTTGTCCAAGTCTCACTGCAAACTATACCACCAGTCTTCACTACCTACCACTTCTCCGACTTTGGTGTCATCCGCAAATTTACTAACCCATCCTTCAATACTCTCATCCAGATCATTTATAAAAATTACAAACAGCAGGGGCCCCAAAACAGATCCCTGAAGTACACCACTTGTAACTGAACTCCACGATGAATACCTTCCATCAACCACCACCCTCTGTCTTCTATCTGCTAGCCAATTCCTAATCCAATTAGCTAAATCAGCCTCAATCCCATACATCTGCATTTTCTGCAGAAGCCTTCCATGGGGAACCTTATCGAACTCCTTACTAAAGTCCATATATACCATCAACTGCCTTACCCCCATCCACCTCTTTGGTCACTTTTTCAAAAAACTCAATAAGGTTAGTAAGGCACGACCTACCCTTCACAAAACCATGCTGACTATCCCCAATCAATTCATTTCTCTCTAAATAACTGTAAATCCTATCCCTAATAATTCTTTCCAATACTTTGCCCACAACAGAAGTAAGACTCACTGGTCTATAATTCCCAGGAAAGTCTCTATTCCCCTTCTTGAACAATGGGACAACATTCGCTATCCTCCAGTCTTCCGGCACTATACCTGTAACCAACGACGACCTGAAGATCAGAGCCAGAGGCTCTGCAATCGCCTCTCTTGCCTCCCAGAGAATCCTAGGGTAAATCCTGTCCGATCCAGGGGACTTATCTAACTTCAAACCCTCAAGAATATCTAGCACCTCCTCCTTATCTACATAAATAGTTTATAGCTTACAACCCTGTATCCCTGTGTTCTCCACAACTACATTTACATCTCCCTGCGTGAATACCGAAGAGAAATTTTTGTTCAGTGCCTCTCCAATCTCTTAAGACTCCACGCACAACTTCCCACTGCTGTCTCTGACTGGCCCTAATCTTGCCCTAACCAATCTTCTATTCTTAACATATCTAAAGAAAGCTTTAGTATTCTCCTTGATCCTATCAGCCAAAGTCTTCTCGTGTCCTCTTTTAGCTCTTCTCAACTCACTCTTTAGCTCCCTCCTGGCTAATCTATAGCTTTCCAGTGCACTAACTGAGCCTTCAAGCCTCATCCTGACATAAGCCTCCTTTTTCCTTTTAACCAGCGAATTAACTTTTTTAGTACACCATGGTTCCCTTACTCAACCATTTCCTCCTTGCCTGACAGGGACATACTTATCAAGGACTTGCAGTAGCTGCTCCTTGAATAAGCTCCACATTTCAGATGTTCCCAGCCCCTGTAGTTTCCTAGTCCAACCTATGCACCCTAACTCTCTCCTTATGGCCTCATAATTACCATTCCTCCAGCTATAACTACTGTCCCCTGGTTCATGCCTATCCCTTTCCATCACTAAGGTGAATGTAACTGAATTGTGGTCACTATCACCAAAATGTTCACCAACTTCCAAGTCTAACACCTGGTCTGGCTCATTGCCCAGCACCAAATCCAATGTAGCCTCACCTCTAGTTGGCCTATCTACATACTGAGTCAAAAAACCTTCCTGCACACTTTGTACAAAAACTGACCCCTCTAACGAGCTAGAGCTATAGCTATTCCAATCAATATTAGTAAAGTTAAAGTCCCCCATAACAATTACCCTATTACTTTCACTCCTGTCCAGGATCGACTTTGCAATCCTTTCCTCTACCTCTCTCGAACTTTTAGGAGGTCTATAAAAGACTCCCAACAGGGTGACCTCTCCTCTCCTGTTTCTAATCTCAGCCCATACTACCTCAACAGACAAGTCCTCATCAAACTTCCTTTCTGTCACTGTGATACAGTCTTTGACTAATAATGCCACTCCACCCCCACTTCTACCTCCTTCTCTACTCTGACTGAAACATTTGAACGCCGGAACCTGCAACAACCATTCCTGTCCCTGCTCTATCCATATCTCTGAAATGGCCACAACATCGAAGTTCCAGGTACTGGTCCAAGCTGCAAGTTCCTCCACCTTATTCCGAATACTCCTTGCATTACGGTATACGCATTTCAAACCATGCCCTACTCCACCCATACGCTGCTGTGCTTTACAGTTCTCATCTATGACCCCTCTATTCTCATCCCTCTTAACATCCGAGCTACTCAGGATCCCACCCCCACTCTGAATCAGTTTAAACCCCCCTGCATAGCCTTTGCAAATTTTCCCCCCAAGATATTGGTTCCCCTCTGGTTCAGGTGTAGACCATCTCTCTTGTAGAGGTCCCACCTATCCCAGAATGAGTCCCAGTTGTTCAGGAACCTGAACCCCTCCCTCCTGCACCATCCCCGCAGTCACGAGTTCAAACATTCCCTCTCTCTGTTCTTCTCTAAACTATCCCGTGGCACAGGCAAGAGTCCAGAGATAACCACTCTGTCTGTTTTGGCCCTAAGCTTCCACCCCAACTCCATAAATTTCTGTTTAATATCCCCTTCCTTTGTCCTGCCTATGTCATGTGTCCTTACATGAACTATGACTTGGGGCTGACTCCCCTCTCCCTTAAGAATCTTGAACACCCACTCCGAGAAGTCCTGGACCCCAGCCCCTGGGAGACAACACATTAGCCCTGAGTCCCGTTCATTACTAATGACTCTCCTATCTGTCCCTCTAACTATGGAGTCTCCAATTACCAGGCCCAATCTCTTATTCCCCCTCCCCACCTGAGCATTCTCAGCAGGCTCACCCCCAGAGACCTGCTCCCTTTGGCCCTCTCCAGTTGATTCTTCCTCAACTGTAGCCTCCAGGACAGAAAACTTATTTTGGAGGGGAACAGCCCCGGGGGATTGTCTCCCCGGTTGCTTCTTACCCCTCTTCCTAATAGTTACCCAAGAATCTTTTATGAGTGACTATCTCTTTGTAACTCCTGTCAATATCCGCCTCAACCTCCCGAATTATCCGGAGTTCCTCTAATTCCAGCTCCAGCTCCTTTAACACGATCCTCAAGGAGCTGCAAATGTGCACACTTCCTGCAGGTATAAACAGCAGGAACACTACTGGTGTCCCTCACCTCGTACATACCGACTGATTGTCAAGGGGAAGATGATTAAATTCTGTTTTGTTGGAGATGGTCCTTCCTTGGCATTTGTGTGGCATGAATATTACTCACCACGGGCCTGTGATGGGGGAGAGGAAGGGCGGAGAGTGGGTGTCGAAGATGCGCCGAGTTTGGTGGCGTTTAAGAGGTTAGTTGATAAGTATATGGAAGAGAAGGGAATGGTTTAGTTTGGAGGGGCATTGCTTTTTATATTGGTCGGCGCAACATCGAAGGCCGAAGGGCCTGTTCTGTGCTGTAATGTTCTATGTTCTATGTTCTATGAAGGGAGTGATATGGGAGGGACAAAAGAGTGATTGAGAGCAGAAGGACAATAGGAAAAGAAAGGGAATTGGGGAAAAGAGAGTGCTGAGGATGAGTGGTGAGTGAGAAGTCAAACATTGGATTTGGGGAAGAAGGAATGGGGGAGGAAGGGGTTAAGAGAGGGAAGGGTAGAGTGTGAGGAAGCGTTAATTGCCTCAAGCACCAAAAGAATTAATAGTGATTGAAATAAGATGGTTTCTTGCTAACTGACTTGAAGATAATTGCCACAATGTCTGAAATAAGGGATTCTCTTTGCAAACAGCAATATCTGAGTATGGGTGATTGAATCAGCAACACACACTCAGGCTGAGATTTATTCTCTTTAACTAATTTACTCTAATCACCAACACTCCCGATTGTGAAGGGCAGCAAATCCTCACAGATACTAGCGCAGAGATTTACAATGCTGACTGAATATTAATCACAATGTGTGGAATTGCTCCAGATCCTGATAGCAACTCAATTACTGACATTGAATTTCATTCCCTAATAAATCAAAAATAGTCTTGACATAAAAATTTTATTTTCTTTAACTATTTCCACAAAATGATTAAACAATATTTAAAAGCAGCAATTTTATCAACCAGCTCACACCTGTAATGGTAACGACATCGTAACTGATTACAGCATGAGATTGTTACTCAACCCCCATTCCCCCCTCCCACACCCCCATGTACACTCTCCCCTATCACTGACTCTCCCCCCAATTCCCCCTCCCACACCCCCATGTACACTCTCCCCTATCACTGACTCCCCCCCCATCCCCCTCCCACACCCCCATGTACACTCTCCCCTATCACTGACTCTCCCCCCCCATTCCCTCCCACACCCCCATGTACACTCTCCCCTATCACTGACTCTCCCCCATTCCCCCTCCCACACCCCCATCTACACTCTCCCCTATCACTGACTCTACCCCATTCCCCCTCCCACACCCCCATGTACACTCTCCCCTATCACTGACTCTCCCCCCCATTCCCCCTCCCACACCCCCATGTACACTCTCCCCTATCACTGACTCTACCCCCCCATTCCCCCTCCCACACCCCCATGTACACTCTCCCCTATCACTGACTCTCCCCCCCCCATTCCCCTCCCACACCCCCTGTACACTCTCCCCTATCACTGATTCTACCCCCATTCCCCCTCCCCACCCCCATGTACACTCTCCCTATCACTGACTCTACCCCCCCATTCCCCCCTCCCACACCCCCATGTACACTCTTCCCTTCACTGACTCTACCCCCCCCATTCCCCCTCCACACCCCCATGTACACTCTCCCCTATCACTGACTCTACCCCCCCTTCCCCCTCCCACACCCCCATGTACACTCTCCCCTATCACTGACTCTACCCCATTCCCCTCCCACACCCCCATGTACACTCTCCCCTATCACTGACTCTACCCCCCCATTCCCCCTCCCACACCCCCATGTACACTCTCCTCCTCCAACATCCCCATGTACGCTCTCATCTATCACTGACTCTACCCACCCTTCACTCTCTCTTTTTGCAGGTGGACATTGCCTGGCACTTTTGTGACATAAACGTTATTTGCCACTTGTCAGCCTAAGCGTGGAGATTGTCCAGTCATCTCATTTGAACATGGCCTGCTTCAGTATCTGAGAAGTCCTGAACGGTACTGGACATTGTGCAATCATCGACAAACATCCCCACCTCTTATGATAGAAGGATGGTCATTGATGGAGCTGCTGACGATGGTTGGGTCTAGGACACTAACCCTGAGGAACTCCTGCAGTGATGTCCTGGAACTGAGATAAATGATCTTCAACAACCACAACCATCTTCTTTTGTGCCAGGTATGACTCCAGCCAGCAAAGAGCTTTCCACCTAAATCCCATTTACTCCAGTTTTGCTAGGGCTCCTTGATGCCTCATGTAATCTCCTAATATATCTGAGTTATTAGGTTTCACACAAAAAGAAAAAACATGGCCTGAAGACCTAGATTCAAATTACCAACAACAGATTTATTCTAGGAGCTTTGCCCGTACAGAGTACAAACCGAAAATAAAACAGTAGATTCTGCAACACCTAAATTACAGCACATCAGCACTTAAAACAATCATGTAACTACTTAAAGAAAAATCTCTTCCACCTTTACTTAGAACATAGAACATTACAGCACAGTACAGACCCTTCGGCCCTCAATGTTGTGCCAAACTATGTCCAATCTCAAGATCAAGTTATTCCCTCCCTATAACTCTGGAGTGCTCCTATCCAATAACCACTTGAAAGTTCCTAAAGTGTCCAACTCCACTACCACAGCAAGCAGTCCATTCCACACTCCAACCACTGTGTGATTATGACAACAAATTACTTTACGTCACATCAGTAATACATAGAACATAGAACATTACAGCGCAGAACAGGCCCTTCGGCCTTCGATATTGCGCTGACCAATTATGAAAAAAGCAATGACCCTCCAAACTAAACCATTCCCTTCTCTTCCATAAACTTATCAACTAACCTCTTAAACGCCACCAAACTTGGCGCATCTACAACTGCTGCAGGCAGGGCATTCCACTCCCGAACCACCCTTTGGGTAAAGAACCTACCTCTGATATCCGTCCTATAACTATCACCCCTTAATTTAAAGCTGTGTCCCCTCGTGCTAGCTTTCTCCATCCTAGGAAAAAGGCTATCACTGTCCACCCTATCTAAACCTCTAATCATCTTATATGTTTCAATAAGGTCTCCTCTTAGCCGCCTCCTTTCTAACGAAAACAACCTCAAATCCCTCAGCCTCTCTTCATAAGACCTGCCCTCCATACCAGGCAACATCCTGGTAAACCTCCTCTGTACCCTCTCCAATGCCTCCACATCTTTCTTATAATGTGGGGACCAGAACTGCACACAATACTCCAAGTGCGGCCGCACTAGAGTTTTGTACAGTTGCAACATGACGTTGCGGCTCCGAAATTCAATCCCCCTACCAATAAAAGCTAAGACTCCATATGCCTTCTTAACAACCTTATCGACTTGACTGCCTACTTTCAGGGATCTATGCACATATACACCAAGATCCCTCTGTTCATCAACACTATTAAGATCCTACCATTAGCCCTATACTCTACACATTTATTATTCCTGCCAAAGTGCATTACCTCACACTTTTCCACATTAAACTCCATTTTCCACCTCTCAGCCCAGCTCTGCAACTTGTCCAAGTCTCTCTGCAAACTATAACACCCCTCTTCACTATCTACCACTCCACCGACTTTAGTATCATCTGCAAATTTACTAATCCATCCTTCAATACCCTCATCCAGATCATTTATAAAAATTACAAACAGCAGGGGCCCCAAAACAGACCCCTGAGGTACACCACTTGTAACCGAACTCCACGATGAATATCTCCCATCAACCACCACCCTCTGTCATCTATCTGCTAGCCAATTCCTAATCCAATTAGCTAAATCACCCTCTATCCCATACATCTGCATTTTCTGCAGAAGCCTTCCATGGGCCACCTTATCGAACGCCTTACTAAAGTCCATATATACCACATCAACCGCCTTACCCCCATCCACCTCTTTGGTCACTTTTTCAAAAAACTCAATAAGGTTAGTAAGGCACGACCTACCCTTCACAAAACCATGCTGACTATCCCCAATCAATTCATTTCTCTCTAAATAACTATAAATCCTATCCCTAATAATTCTCTCCAATACTTTGCCCACAACAGAAGTAAGACTCACTGGCCTATAATTCCCTGGAAAGTCTCTCTTCCCCTTCTTGAACAATGGGACCACATTCGCTATCCTCCAGTCTTCCGGAACCATACCCGTAACCAACAACGACCTGAAGATCAGAGCCAGAGGCTCTGCAATCGCCTCTCTTGCCTCCCAGAGAATCCTAGGGTAAATCCCGTCCGGCCCAGGGGACTTATCTAACTTCAAACCCTCAAGAATATCTAGCACATCCTCCCTATCTACTTCGATACCTTCCAGTTTGCTACCCTGTATCCCAGTGTTCTCCACAACTACATTTACATCTCCCTGCATGAATACCAGAAAGAAGTATTTGTTCAGTGCCTCTCCAATCTCTTCAGGCTCCACGCACAACTTCCCACTGCTGTCTATGACTGGCCTTAATCTTGCCCTAACCAATCTTCTATTCTTAACTTCTAACTTATTCTTTACTTATCTTCTATATAGTTAATCTGTTAGTCACTGTTAATCATTCTACACAGTCAATAAGAAAGTTATTCCTCTTTAGTTGTACGTGATGTTCTGAAATTTGGCTGGCCTTGACCCAGAAGTATGATTTGAAGCTTTACAAGAATGTTTTAAGGATTATACGACTCTTTCACCTAATCCATTGGTTGATGGATGATCAGGTGTGGATCTTATATGGTGAATATCATTTACTGTTAGATAACCTGCAAACTCTTTTAAACTGTGAGTCATTATTGTTCCAGTTTACCAAATCTTGCAAAAGTTTTAATCAAGTTTTTCAATAGTTTTTCAGATATAGTAGATCTCATGAGAACTTCTGGCCACTTTGAGTGTGCATCAGTTATGAGCAAGAACATGTAACCCTCAAACTAACAAGCAACATACCATCTACATACAATCATTAGCATGGCATTTTAGGACATGCCCAAGGGTGACACACTGATTAGCACTGCTGCCTCACAGCTCCAGAGATCTGGGTTCGAGTCTGACTTTGGGTCACTGTCTGTGTGGAATTTGCACATTCTCTCTGTGTCTGCGTGGGTTTAGAACATAGAACATAGAACAATACAGCACAAACAGGCCCTTCGGCCCACGAGTTGCGCCGATCACATCTACCAATCCACAGACCTATCTATAACCCCCCATCCTATTCTTTTCCATATACTCATCCAGAAGTCTCTTAAAAGACCCCAGTGAGTTTGCCTCAACAACCTCCGACGGCAGTCGGTTCCATTCACTCACCACCCTCTGAGTGAAAAACCTACCCCTGACATAGAACATAGAACATTACAGCACAGAACAGGCCCTTCGGCCTTCGATGTTGTGCCGACCAAAATAAAAAGCAATGCCCCTCCAAACTAAACCATTCCCTTCTCTTCCATATACTTATCAATTAACCTCTTAAACGCCACCAAACTTGGCGCATCTACAACAGCTGCAGGCAGGGCATTCCACTCCCTAATCACTCTTTGAGTAAAGAACCTACCTCTGATATCCGTCCTATAACTCATACCCCTTAATTTAAAGCTGTGTCCCCTCGTGCTAGCTTTCTCCATCCTAGGAAAAAGGCTATCACTGTCCACCCTATCTAAACCTCTAATCATCTTATATGCTTCAATAAGATCCCCTCTTAGCCGCCTCCTTTCTAACGAAAACAACCTCAAATCCTTCAACCTCTCTTCATAGGACCTGCCCTCCATACCAGGCAACATCCTGGTAAACCTCCTCTGTACCCTCTCCAATGCCTCCACATCTTTCTTATAATGTGGCGACCAGAACTGCACACAATACTCCAAGTGCGGCCGCACTAGAGTTTTGTACAGCTGCAACATGATGCTGCGGCTCCTAAATTCAATCCCCCTACCAATAAAAGCTAAGACTCCATAAGCCTTCTTAACAACTTTATCCACTTGACTGCCTACTTTCAGGGATCTATTGACACATACACCAAGATCCTTCTGTTCCTCAACACTATTAAGAGCCCTACCATTAGCCCTATACTCTACACATTTATTGTTCCTGCCAAAGTGCATTACCTCACACTTTTCCACATTAAACTCCATTTGCCACCTCTCGGCCCAGCTCTGCAACTTGTCCAAGTCACTCTGTAAACTATAACACCCCTCTTCACTATCTACCACTCCACCGACTTTAGTGTCATCTGCAAATTTACTGATCCATCCCTCAATACCCTCATCCAGATCATTTATAAAAATTACAAACAGCAGGGGCCCCAAAACAGACCCCTGAGGTACACCACTTGTCACCGAACTCCACGATGAATATCTCCCATCAACCACCACCCTCTGTCTTCTATCTGCCAGCCAATTCCTAATCCAATTAGCTAAATCACCCTCTATTCCACACATCTGCATTTTCTGTAGAAGTCTTCCATGGGCCACCTTATCAAACGCCTTACTAAAGTCCATATATACTACATCAACCGCCTTACCCCCATCCACCTCTCTGGTCACTTTCTCAAAAAACTCAATGAGGTTAGTAAGGCATGACCTACCCTTCACGAAACCATGCTGACTATCCCCAATCAATTCATTTCTCTCTAAATAACTATAAATCCTATCCCTAATATTCTCTCCAATACTTTGCCCACAACAGAAGTAAGACTCACTGGCCTATAATTCCCTGGAAGGTCTCTCTTCCCCTTCTTGAACAATGGGACCACATTCGCTATCCTCCAGTCCTCCGGAACCACACCCGTAACCAACGAGGACCTGAAGATCAGAGCCAGAGGCTCTGCAATCTCCTCTCTTGCCTCCCAGAGAATCCTAGGGTAAATCCCGTCCGGCCCGGGGACTTATCCAACTTCAAACCCTCGAGAATTTCTAGCACATCCTCCCTATCTACTACAATACTTCCCAATTTGCAACCCTGTACTTCAGTGTTCTCCATTGCTACATTTCCAGCACTCTGCGTGAATACCGAAGAGAAATATTTATTCAGTGCCTCACCAATCTCTTCAGGCTCCACGCACAACTTCCCACTGCTGTCTATGACTGGCCCTAATCTTGCCCTAACCAATCTTCTATTCTTAACATATCGAAAGAAAGCTTTAGGATTCTCCTTAATTCTATCAGCCAACATCTTCTCGTGTCCCCTCTTAGCTCTCCTCAATTTACTTTTTAGCTCCCTCCTGGCTAATCTATAGCTATCCATTGCACTATCTGAGCCTTCAAGCCTCATCCTGACATAAGCCTCCTTTTTCTTCTTAACCAGCAAATCAACTTTTTTCGTACACCAAGGCTCTCTTACTCGCCCATTTCCTCCCTGCCTGACAGGGACATACTTATCAAGGACTCGCAGCAGCTGCTCCTTGAATAAGCACCACATTCCAGATGTTCCCAGTCCCTGTAGTCCTTTGTATTTGTCCATCTCCTTTGTATTTGCTTCCCTGCACCTTAAATTTGTGTCCTCTCGTATTGACCATTTCAGCTCGGGGAAAAATCTCTGAGAGTCCACCCTATCTATTCCTCTCAACATTTTATAAACCTCTATCAGGTCGCCTCTCAACCTATGTCTCTCCAGTGAGAAGAGTCCCAACTCCCTCAACCTATCTTCATAAGGCCTGCCTCCTAATCCAGGCAGCATCCTTGTAAATCTCCTCTGAACTCTCTCAATAGCCTCTACATCCTTCCTATAATGAGGCGACCAGAACTGCGCACAATACTCCAACTGAGTTTCCTCCAGGTGCTCCGGTTTCCTCCCACACTCCAAAGATGTGCAGGTCAGGTAGATTGACCATGATAAATTGCCACTTATTGTCCAAAGATATGTCGGTTAGGGATTCGTGAGGTAAATACTGAGAGCTATGGGGATAGAGCCTGGGTGTAAGAATAATAGAAAAGAGAGAGACTGGTGATATCTTGAAAAAGAGACATAGAACATTGAACATTACAGCGCACAACAGGCCCTTCGGCCTTCGATGTTGCGCCGACCAATTAGGAACAAGCAGTGACCCTCTAACCTAAACCATTCCCCTTTCATCCATAAACTTATCTGCTAACCTCTTAAACGTCACCAAACTTGGTGCATCTACAACTGACGCAGGCAAGGCATTCCATACCCTTACCACCCTCTGGGTAAAGAACCTACCTCTGACATCCGTCCTATAACTACCACCCCTTAATTTAAAGCTGTGTCCCCTCGTGCTAGCTTTCTCCATCCTAGGAAAAAGGCTATCACTGTCCACCCTATCTAAACCTCTAATCATCTTATATGTTTCAATAAGGTCTCCTCTTAGCCGCCTCCTTTCTAACGAAAACAACCTCAAATCCCTCAGCCTCTCTTCATAAGACCTGCCCCCCATACCAGGCAACATCCTGGTAAACCTCCTCTGTACCCTGTCCAATGCCTCCACATCTTTCTTATAATGCGGGGACCAGAACTGCACACAATACTCCAAGTGCGGCCGCACTAGAGTTTTGTACAGTTGCAACATGACGTTGCGGCTCCGAAATTCAATCCCCCTACCAATAAAAGCTAAGACTCCATATGCCTTCTTAACAACCTTATTGACTTGATTGCCAACTTTCAGGGATCGATGCACACATACACCAAGATCCCTCTGTTCATCAACACTATTAAGAGTCCTACCATTAGCCCTATACTCTACACATTTGTTATTTCTGCCAAAGTGCATTACCTCACACTTTTCCACATTAAACTCCATTTGCCACCTCTCGGCCCAGCTCTGCAACTTGTCCAAGTCTCTCTGCAAACTATAACACCCCTCTTCACTATCTACCACTCCGCCGACTTTGGTGTCATCTGCAAATTTACTAATCCATCCTTCAATACCCTCATCCAGATCATTTATAAAAATTACAAACAGCAGGGCCCCAAAACAGATCCCTGAGGTACACCACTTGTAACCGAACTCCATGATGAATAATTTCCATCAACCACCACCCTCTGTCTTCTATCTGCTAGCCAATTCCTAATCCAATTAGCTAAATCACCCTCAATCCCTACATCTGCATTTTCTGCAGAAGCCTTCCATGGGCCACCTTATCGAACGCCTTACTAAAGTCCATATATAGCACATCAACTGCCTTACCCCCATCCACCTCTTTGGTCACTTTTTCAAAAAACTCAATAAGGTTAGTAAGGCACGACCTACCCTTCACAAGACCATGCTGACTATCCCCAATCAATTCATTTCTCTCTAAATAACTATAAATCCTATCCCTAATAATTCTCTCCAATACTTTGCCCACAACAGAAGTAAGAGTCACCGGCCTATAATTCCCCGGAAAGTCTCTCTTCCCCTTCTTGAACAATGGGACCACATTCGCTATCCTCCAGTCTTCCGGCACTATACCCGTAACCAATGACGACCTGAAGATCAGAGCCAGAGGCTCTGCAATCGCCTCTCTTGCCTCCCAGAGAATCCTAGGGTAAATCCCATCCAGCCCAGGGGACTTATCTAACTTCAAACCCTCAAGAATATCTAGCACATCCTCCCTATCTACTTCAATACTTTCCAGTTTGCAACCCTGTACCTCAGTGTTCTCCACAACTACATTTACATCTCCCTGCGTGAATACCGAAGAGAAATATTTGTTCAGTGCCTCTCCAATCTCTTCAGGCTCCACGCACAACTTCCCACTGCTGTCTCTGACTGGCCCTAATCTTGCCCTAACCAATCTTCTATTCTTAACATATCTAAAGAAAGCTTTAGGATTCTCCTTGATCCTATCAGCCAAAGTCTTCTCGTGTCTCTTTTTAGCTCTCCTCAACTCACTCTTTAGCTCCCTCCTGGCTAATCTATAGCTATCCATTGCACTAACTGAGCCTTCAAGCCTCATCCTGACATAAGCCTCCTTTTTCCTTTTAACCAGCGAATTAACTTTTTTAGTACACCATGGTTCCCTTACTCGACCATTTCCTCCTTGCCTGACAGGGACATACTTATCAAGGACTCGCAGTAGCTGCTCCTTGAATAAGCTCCACATTTCAGATGTTCCCAGTCCCTGTAGTTTCCTAGTCCAACCTATGCACCCTAATTCCCTCCTTATGGCCTCATAATTACCATTCCCCCAGCTATAACTACTGCCCCAGCTTCATGCCTATCCCTATCCATCACTAAGGTGAATGTAACCGAATTGTGGTCACTATCACCAAAATGTTCACCAACTTCCAAGTCTAACACCTGATCTGGCTCATTGCCCAGCACCAAATCCAATGTAGCCTCACCTCTAGTTGGCCTATCTACATACTGAGTCAAAAAACCTTCCTGCACACTTTGTACGAAAACTGACCCCTCTAACGAGCTAGAGCTATAGCTATTCTAATCAATATTAGTAAAGTTAAAGTCCCAGACAGAGAGAGAGAGGATGCATATCTTGAATAAACTTCTAATAAACTTCTAATAAACGTGTACAAAATCTCAGTGAATTCTTGTATCTAACAGTTCACACCTGATGGACCAAATGGCCTCCTTCTGCATTGTAGATATCTTATGATTCCGTGACATCTGTGATGCTGTGAATCTCAGTAAAGTTTGACAGTGTTCTGAGACCAGAACACTGCATTTGCCTGACGAAGACGAAAAGTCGAAAGCTTGCTGATTTACTATCAAATAAATTGGTTGGATTTAAAATTGGTGTTGTCAAACTTTACTGAGTTTACCCCAGTCCAGCGCTGGCATCTCTACATCATGCTGGGAATCTCCAGAAGGGGCTGAGATGAATCATCGACTTAGCACTTCTGACTAAAGATTACTCTGAATGGACTATAATGTTAGGAAGTGTGAGGTTATCCACTTTGGTAGAAATAATAGTAGCAGGGATTATTATTTAAAAGGCGAAAAGCTGCATCATGCTACAGTGCAGAGGGACCTGGGGGTCCTTGTGCATGAACTGCAAAAACCCAGTGTGCAGGTGCAGCAGGTGATCAAGAAGGCGAATGGAATATTGGCCTTTCTATCTAGGGATATAGAATATAAAAGCAGGGAGGTCTTGTTGCAGCTGTATAGGGCACTGGTGAGGCTGCAGCTGGAGTACTGTGTGTAGTTTTGGTCGCCGCATTCGAGGAAGGAGATATTGGCCTTGGAGGGAATGCAGAGAAGGTTCACTAGGCTGATACCGAGGATGAAGGAGTTAGCCTATGAAGAGAGAATGAGTAGACTAGGTTTGTACTTGTTGGAGTTTAGGGGGGATCTTATAGAGACATATAAGATAATGAAGGGGATGGATAGGATAGAGGTAGAGAGATTCTTTCCACTTAAAGGGTAGCAGGACTAGAGGGCACAGCCTCAAAATAAGAGAGGAGTGGTTTAGATCGGAGTTGAGGAGGAACTTCTTCATCAAAGGGTGGTGAATCTCTGGAATTCTCTGCCCATTGAAATGGTAGAGGCTCCTCGATGAATATATTTAAGTCACGGGTAGATAGGTTTCTGATAGACAAGGGAATTAAGGATTATGGGGAGAAAGTGGAACTGATCCATTTCAGATCAGCCATGATCTTATTGAATGGCGGGCCAAGCTCAAAGGGCTAGATGGCCAACTCCTGCCCCTATTTCTTATGTTCTTATGAATTCTTCAGTCTTAACTTTTGCAAGGATGTGCTGGGTTCCTCCATCATTGAGGCTGGGGGTATTTCTGGAGTCTCCAGTGAGTCGTTTAATTGTCCACCACTATTCATGACTGGATGTAGCACGATTGCAGAGCATGGATCTGATATCTTGTTTGTGGAATTGCTTAGCTCTGTCTATAACTTGCTGCTAATGCTTGTATTCCTGCGTTGTAGCTTCACCAGGTTGGCACCTTATTTTAAGGGATGCTTGGTGTTGCTTCTGGTATGTCCTCCTGCATTCTCCATTGAACCAGAATTTATTCCCTAGTTTGGTGGTAACATTAGGGTGGGGGATATACTGGGCCATGAGGAAACAGATTGTGGTCGAGTACAATTCCTCTGCTGTTAATGGCTCAGTCGTGAGTTGCTGCATCTGTTCAAAGTCTGGACAGATACCAGGGTAACGCCTTCCCAACTACATACACTGTGTCACCACCTTGACTGGGACTGTCCTAGCAGTGAAACAGGATCTGTCTAGAAATGGTGATGGTGTCTGGGACATTATCTCTACAGTATGATTTCATCAGTATGACTGCGTCAGGCTGTACACTGAACTGTGCAAATGAGTCCATTGCAAGTATAGTAATGCAGTGTGCAGTCTGTCCTGTATCAGTAACAGACGAGGCCCATTCCAGGTAAGTGAAAAAGCCTCCAAGAGGAAGATGAAGAGAAAATTGCTGAGATCTGACCTGGAGTTGTTCCAGAATGGTGTGACCTGGAACTTATCTTTAGTTTCATCTTGATGTTCCCATTCGCTCCCCATTTCCCTTAATTTCCAAAACCTATCCCCAGCAAATTTAACAATGAAACTTTGCATTCATTCTTCAGTAGGTTGTGGGTGTCACTGGCTGGGCCATCATTTGTTGCCCATTCTTAATTGCCCTTGAACTGAGTTGATCTGAGTATCTCACTCAGCCATTTCAGACAGCAGTTAAGAGTCTGTGGGGTTCCTGGGAGCCTGGAGACCCCCAAGACCCTGAGCCAGTTTTTTTTACAATGACAATAGTTGCCTTGATGACTCTCACTGAGATCAGGCTGCAAGTGTAGGTTTTATTAATTACATTTAAATTCCATCAGCTGCAATTTGAACCCAGGTCCCAGAGAATTAGCCTTTGGCCAATCCTATGACAATACATAAAAACATAACATAAAAACATAAGAAATAGGAGCAGGAGTTGGCCATCCATCCTCTCAAGCCTGCCCCGTCATTCAGTAAGATCATGGCTGATCTGTAGTGGTTCAGTACTTCCCCGCTTTCTCCCCGTAACCTTTAATTTCCCCTGTCAATCAAAAACCTATCCACTCTTGACTTGAACATATTCAGCGAGGAAGCCTCCACCATCTCATCAGGCAGAGAATTCCAAAGATTCACCACCCTTTGTGTGAAGAAACTCTTCTGCAACTCTGATCTGAACCGCTGTCTCCCCCTCCGCCCCCCTTCTAATTTTGAGGCTGTGCCCTCTAGTCCTGCTATCTTTGCTAAGCGGGAAGAGTCTCTCAACCTCTACCCTATCCATCCCCTTCATTATCTTATATGTCTCTATTAGCTCCCCTCTTAGCCTTCTAAACTCCAACGAGTACAAACCTAGCCTATTTAGTCTCTCCTCATAATCCAATGCCCTCATCTCCGGTATCAGCCTAGTGAACCTTCTCTGCTCCCCCTCCAAGGCCAATATATCCTTCCTCAAATGCAGCAACCAAAACTGCACACAGTACTCCAACTGCGGCTTCACCAGTACCCTATACCACAACACCAGCATCTCCCCATGGGAATGGTCCCAAATCTCTACAAGTCAACCATTAATCTCTAACAGTATAGAAATTTTGGGATCCTGTGGTAGCCGAGATGGAGCTCAGGAACCAGTTAACAACAGATTTGAAATTTTTCAATGCAGCAAAAACAGAAACTGGGTTAGGAGAGCAGAGAATAGTAAATCAAAACTCTGGTGCTTCTCTATAAATATACACTCAGTATGCATCAGACAACAAGTCCATCCTGTGCTGCATCTCTAAACCAACAGTCTACAATCACTGCATGGAAACAGAAAATAGGAGTAGGAATAGACTATTCAGTCCTCAGAGCCTGCTCTGCCATTCAAGATGATCATGGCTGAATTTCTAACTCAAAACCATACTATCATACTCCCCCATACCCATTAACACATTTTACAGTCTAGAAATTTATCTTATTTCAGTGAGTTGGCCTCCATGGCTTCCTGTGGTAGAGAATTCCACAGATTCACCAGCCTCTGAGTGAAGAGATTTCGAAGTTAAACGGCGCTCCCTCTATCCAGTGACTGTGACTCCTTGTTCTAGACAACAACCCCTTCCCCTCCATACCTCCAACTTCCCCTCCCCACACCCCCATCCTAGCCAGAGAAAACAGCAAATTCCCCTGTAACTGAGTGTAACGGACCCACATTTGTCTTCACCAATCGTTTTCTCCTCACACTGATGGAAACCTTCACAATCAGTTTTTATGTTCCCCATTACTCTCCTACTTTATTTTCCTCTTTTTAATCAATCCCTTGATCCTCCTTTGCTGAATTCTAAACTGCTCCCAATCCTCAGCTCTGCTGTTTTCTCTGTGCAGTTTGTATGCTTCTCCCTTGTGTCAAATACTATCTCTAATTTCCAAGCAAGCCATAGTTAGACCACTTTTCCCCATTTTACTTTTATGCCAGACAGGCATAGACAATTGTTGCAGTTCACCCCGTGTGCTGCTTGTATGTTTGCCATTGCCAATTTAATCCTTTTAAATAACTTTTCCCAATCTATCACTGCCAACTGGTGCCTCATATCATCACAGTTTCCTTTATTTAGATTCAGGACCTTGGTCTCAGAATCACCAATGTCACTCTCCATCTTGGTGAAACATTCTATTATTTTACGTTCACTCATCCCCAACTAGATTACCTATGATGTCTTTCTCATTACACGGTATCCAGTCTAGAACGACCTGCTCTCCAGTTGATTGCTCAACATATTGATCCCTGTACACTCTCAGGATTTTCCCTTCTACAGTATTATAACTAACTTGATTTGTCCAGTCTATATACAGATTAAAATTACCCAGTTACAGATGTTTCTTTATTGGATGTATCTGTTTCCTGTTTGATGTCATTCTCAACATTGCCACTACAGTTTGGGGTCTATATACAACTCCCATTAATGTTTTTTACCCCTTAATGTTTCTCAGCTCTGGCCACATCATCGGAGCTAACATCTTTCTTCACTATTGTGTTAAATTCCTCTTTAACCAGCAGTGCAACTCCACCACCTTTTACTTTTTTGTCGATCCTTCCTAAGTACTGAACATCATTGTATGTTCAGGTCCCATCCCTGGTCACCCTGTAACCATATCTTTGTAATCCTGGCTATATCATACCCATTTACAACTATTTGTGTTATCAATTCATCCACTTTATTGCAAATGCTCTGCACATTAAGGCATGAAGCCTTTAAGCTTGTCTTTTTAATAGGATATATTGGGTAAACACATAGCTAAAGAGATGATGTGAGGTGGGGGGGTTTCAGATTCCTGGAGCATTGGGCAGGTGGGACCAATACAAGCTGGACAGGTTACACCGGGTCTAATTAACATTACTGGTTTTCTTCCCATTATTTTTCACCGATTTTTTTTTTATTCTGACCCTTGATTGACGACGATGATGATAGATGAGGGAAAGGCGGTAGACCTCAAAAAAGTCTTTGACAAGGTACTTCATGGTGGACTGGTGCGAAAGTGAAGTCACACAGGATCAGAGGAGAGCTGGCAAGTTGGATACAGAACTGGCTTGGCCATAGAAAGAAGTCTCACAACGCCAGGTTAAAGTCCAACAAGTTTATTTGATAACAAACACCAGAGAAGGTGTCGTAGCCTCTCCACTCTCACCAAGGCCATCCCCACACCCCTAGTTCTTGCCTTCAAACAACCGCACAACCTCAAACAGACCATTGCCCGCAGCAAACTACCCAACCTTCAGGAGAACCACGGCACCCCACAACACTGCCACAGCAACCTCTGCAAGGCATACCAAATTATTGATACAGATGCCATCATCTCGCGTGAGAACACCATCCACCAGGTACACGGTACATACTCTTGCAACTCAGCCAACATTATCTACCTGATACGCTGCAGGAGATGGTGTCCCGAGGCATAGTACATTGGAGAGACCATGCAGATGCTACAACAACGATGAATGAACACTGTTCGACAATCACCAGGCAAGACTATTCCCTTCCTGTTGGTGAATACTTCAGTGGTCACGGGCATTTGGTCTCTGATCTTCGGGTAAGTGTTCTCCAAGGCAGCCTTCCCAACACACGACAGCGCAGAGTCACTGAGCAGAGACTGATAGCCAAGTTCCGCTCACGTAAGGACAGCTTGACCAGGGATCTTGGGTTCATGTCACTATCTATCTGTAGTCCCCATGACTTGCCTGGACTTGCAAAATCTCACTAACTGTCCTGTCTGGAGATAATACACATCTCTTTAACCTGTGCTTAACCCTCTCTCTACTCACATTATCTGCACAGTTAGGACTTGATTAGATGTAAAGACTTGCATTTTAATTAGTATTCTGCAAACTGAGTGTGTGCCTTTTATATGCCCTGTTTGTGAACAGAATTCCCACTTGCCTAATGAAGGAGCAGCTCTCTGAAACTAGTGGCATTTGCTACCAAATAAACCTGTGGGACTTGAACCTGGTGTTGTGAGACTTCTTACTGTGTTTATCCCAGTCCAACACCAGCATCTCCACAACTTGGCCATAGAAGACAAATGGTAGCAGTAGAGGGGTGCTTTTTTGAATGGAAGGCTGTGACTCGTGGTTTTTCACAGGGGCAATGGGGTGGTACAGTGGTTAGCACTCCGGCCTCACAGTGCCAGGGAATTAAACCCAGGTTCAATTCTGGCTTCGAGTCACTCTCTGTGGATTTTGCACATTCTCCCCGTGTCTGCATGGGTTTCTTCTGGGTGCTCTAGTTTCCTCCCATGGTTGAAAGATTAGGTTGATTGGCCATGCTAAATTGCCCTTTACTGCTGCGGATTAGCAGGGTAAATAAGTGGGTTCACGGGTCTAAGGCCTGGGTGGGATTGTGGTTGGTGCAAACTCGGTGGGCTGAATGTCAGTTTTCTGTACTGTAGGGATTTCTATGGATCAGTTCTGTGACCTTTGTTGTTTATAGTAAATATAAATGATTCAGAGGAAAATGTAGCTGATCTGATTAGTAAGCTTGCAGAGAACACAATAATTGGTGGATTTGCAGATAGTGAAGAGGATTGTCAGATGATACAGCAAGATATAGACTGGTTGGAGACTTAGGCAGAGAAATGGCAGATGGGGCTTAATCCAGACAAGTATAAGATAATGCATTTTGGAAGGTCCAATGCATATAGGAATTATACAGTAAATGGTTGAACCATTACGAGCACAGAGATTTGGGCGTCCACATCCACAGGTCACTGAAAGTGGCAACGCGGGTAGATAAAGTAATAAAGAAAGCATTCAGCCTGCTTATCTTCATCAGCCAGGGTATTGAGGATAAAAATTGTCAGGCCATGTTGCTGCTTTAGTTAGGCTGCACTTGTTCAATTCTGGTTGCTGCACTACCAGGAGGATGTGGATGTTTTGGGGAGGGTACAGAAGAGGTTTACCAGGATGTTGCCCTGGTATGGAGGGCATTAGCTAAGAGAAGAGGTTGGAAAAACTTGGTTTGTTCTCACTGGAATGACAGGAGGGTGATCTGATAGAGGTTTACAAGATTGTGAATGGATAGTTAGATGCTCTTTCCTAGGATAGAAAATCAAGTCCTCGGGGACATAGCTTTAAGGTGTATGGGGAAAAGTTTAGAGGAGACATACGAGGCAGGTTTTTTACACAAAGGATGGTGAATGTCTGGAACACACTGCCTGGGAAGGTGGTGGGAGCAGGTACAATAGCGGCATTTAAGAGGCATCTAGACGAATAGGATGGGAATGGAAGGATATGGACTCTAAGTGCATATGATTTTAGTTTAGGCAGGCACCATGATGGGCACAGAGTTGGAGAGTCGAAGGGCCTGTTCCTGTGCTGTACTGTTCTTTGTTCTTTTGTTCTTTGCTCACACTCCTCTGAATTAAATTTCATCTGCCATGTATCTGCCCATCCCATCATCCTGTGTGTCTATCTCTCTGCTCCTCACAGTTCACAATACTTTTGTAATTTTGCTGTATCGGCTTAGTTTAGATTGTTAATATAATATCTAGTATGGATAAATCTATAGATATGGACAACATATTAATCATGTACTGACCCCTTTGGAATCCCATTACAATTTTTTGAAGAGGTTGATGAAGGACAAGCCGTTCATGTCGTCTACATGGATTTCAGTAAGGCGTTTGACAATGTTCCTCATGGTAGGCTGATAGAAAAGGTTAAGGCGCATGGGATACAGGGCCAGGTATGTAGATGGGTTGAGAACTGGCTTGGGAGGAGGAGACAGCAGGTAGTAGTGGAAGGCTCTTTTTCCAACTGGAGGTCTGTCACTAGTGGTGTGCCACAGGGCTCAGTGCTAGGACCTCTTCTATTTGTGGTTTATATAAATGACTTGGAAGAGGGGGTAGGTGGTGAGATCAGCAAATTTGCTGATGACACTAAGATGCTTGGATTGGCGGGTACTGAGGAGCAGTACCAGGCAATACAACAGGACATAGATAGGCTGGTAGATTGGGCAGATAGATGGCAAATGGAATTTAATCCGGATAAATGCGAGGTGATGCATTTTGGCCGGAATAATGTAGAGGGGAGTTATAGGATAAAAGGTAAAACTATCCGGAGTATAGAGACGCAGAGAGACCTGGGGGTGCAGGTTCACAAGTCTCTGAAGGTGTCAGTACAGGTGGAGAAGGTGATAAAGAAAGCGTATGGTATGTTAGCCTTCATAGGAAGGGGTATAGAATACAAGAGTAGGAGTCTGATGTTGCAAGTGTATAGAACGTTGGTTAGGCCTCACTTGGAGTACTGCGTCCAGTTCTGGTCGCCGTACTACCGGAAGGATGTGGAGGCCTTGGAGAGAGTGCAGAGGAGATTTACCAGGATGCTGCCTGGTATGGAAGGGCTGTCTTACGAGGAAAGATTGAACACACTGGGGTTGTTTTCCCTTGAAAGACGTCGGCTGAGAGGAGATCTATTAGAGGTATATAAGATTATGAGGGGTATAGATAGAGTAAATGGTGGTAAGCTTTTTCCACCATTAGAAATGGATAGAACAAGGGGTCACGGCCTTAGGGTGAGGGGGGCTATGTATAAGACGAATATTAGAGGGCAGTTTTTCACACAAAGGGTAGTGGGGGTGTGGAATGCACTGCCGAGTAAGGTGGTGGGAGCAGGCACGCTAGGGTTGTTTAAGGGTCTCTTGGACAGCCACATGAGCGGTCTGCAGATAGAGGGATATAGCAGGACTGTCTAAATATCTTATTTGTTTCCACAGGCTGTTCGGTCCACCTTGTTGACCAACAAGGTGCATGCATTCGGCAGGTCGTGCGAGGGCTGCTCCTGGATGTTACTTCAGGAGTGGCCTAGTGCTTCATGTCGTTAGTGTATGCTTAAACTGGACCATCAGATGGGCAACATGACAGCTCAGAGACTATCGCTGTTGCTGTGCAGACACATGGATTTGGGCCTGTGTCTGTGGGAGTTTGCGCGTTCTCCCCGTGGTTGCGTGGGTTTTCTCCGGGTGCTCCGGTTTCCTCCCACATCCCAAAAATGTGCTCTTAGGCTGATTGGGTAACAAATTGTCCCTATATTGGTCTCTATATGGGAATCTTCAACAATAGGCATAGCCTAAAGTCATGGATATGTCATTAAGACGTTCGGATGGCGGCGTGGGCTCGTTGGGCCGAAGGGCCTGTTTCCCGTGCTGTGTTGCTCTTTGTTCTTTGTTGTTCTTATGCCTTCTTCCGGTCTAAAAATTAATCATTCACCAATGTTTTCCTGTCACTCTGTATTTCAACTTTGTATTCATGCTGCCATTGTGTCTTTTATTCCATAGGCTTTTACTTTGTTGACAAGTTTGTTTTGTGAAACTTTATCAGTGTCTTCTGTTAGTCCGTGTGCACCACGTCAACATTGCCTTCAGTAACCTTCTCTGTTATCATATTAAAAAGCTCAGGCAAGTTTATTTATCACTATTTGAGGTGTCAGCTACTACCCCACACAGACTGCAGCAGTTCAAGAAGGCAGCTTGCTGTCACCTTCTGATGGGCAATTACTGTTGGCCTAGTGATACCACATTCTGTGACAGAATTTTCAAAACAATCTGTGCTGGCTTTTCCCAGTGAAGCTGGATTTGTCCAAATGCTTGTTAATGTTGTCACAGATCATTATTTCATAATAACTTGGGACCAGCACCAAGATTCTGTTGACTGGGCTGTGTTACTGACTTTGTCTTTACACTGCCATGTGTACGAGGCTGGAACATTAATGGAGTGAGACAGTGTGAATACTTTTTTTAAGTTTGTGGGACAAGAGCGATACTGGCCGGCCAGCATTTTTTTGCCCGTTCCTTGTTGCCCTTGGAGGGCAGTTGAGATCCAACCACATTGCAGTGGCTCTGGAGTCACATGTAGGCCAGACCAGGTAAGAGCGGCAGATTTCCTTCCCTAAAGAACATTAATGAACCAGATGGGTTTTCTGACAATCGACAATGGTTTCACGGTCATCAGTAGATTCTTAATTCCAGATTTTTAAAAAATTGATTTTGAATTCCACTATATGCCGTGGTGGGGTTTGAACCAGAGTCCTCAGGACATTAGCTGAGTTTCTGGATTAATAGTCTAGTGGTAACAAAACTAGGTCCCACGCTCCCCTAAAATTCCCCTATGGGAATCTGTGAGAGCAGTTGTATCGAATCAATTAACTGATGCTGTGGGAAATAACAGGTGCTTTTGGCTGAGGAAGGTTTGTCCAGCGTTGATTTTAATTCAGTATGAGAATTGGTGATCTCCTAACCTGCCCCCTGTCAGGCTTTTGGTATCATCGACATGTTCTGTTCCTTAAATTTAACTGATTATCTGCCTTGATAAGATCCTGAAAATTCGGAGCTGCAGGGTCTGTAATTCTCATTAATTAACAGAAGCCTGACCCACTCACATCCAATACTAAAGAGAGACCTCAGCACTCAATAGCAGCTAATCTTCCAAATAAAGCTGCAGATTTAACAACAGAGCTGATTGCTGCCAGAGTTCCCTGAGCAGCTTTAACTGAAACCACTCAAGTGTGGTTCAGTCAGAGAATTGACATTGCTCATCTCCAGCTGGAGGTTGCTGGTACACAGAAAGGTTTTCACATGGGTCATAGTCTCAAATTCATAGATATTCTGTCCTGGACTCTGTTAATTCCTCTGACGAGCTGGAGAACTGATTCCGTCACTGTGCGTATCAATCCTCTCCCAGCTGTCAGCTGCCCTGAGTTATATTTCCCTTGTTTATTTTTCCTCCTTTTCTGTGACACTAGCGAGCTGCATATTCAGCATCAGCTTTAGAAACAGAATTGTTTTGCCACATCAGACAGAGATCAGGGTGTGAGTCAGAGTGTCACTGATCCACATTGTAAAACAGGTGTTAGTAAAGTCAGCACTCATTCCATAACCTGACAAACTGGGGGAGTATTTTTGTATTCTTTTGAGGGATGTGGGTGTCACTGGCTGCACCAGTATTTATTGCCCATCCTTAATTGCCCCTTGAGAAGGAGGTGGTGAGCCGCCACCTTGAACTGCTGCAGTCTATGTGGTGTAGGTCCATCCATAATGCTGTTCGGGAGGGTGTTCCAGGATTTTAACCCAGTGACAGTGAAGTAACAGTGATATATTTGTAAGTTAGCATGTTCAGTGACTCCAAGAGGAACTTGTGGTTGGTGGTGTTTTCATTGACCAGAAACTGAACTGGACTAGCCATATGTACTGTGGCTACCTGAGCAGGTCAGAGGTTGGGAATCCTGCAGCAAGTAACTCACCTCCTGACTCCTGAAAACCTATTCACCATCTACAAGGCACAAGTCAGGAGTATAGGGTCAAGGAGGTTTACAGCATTTTGGCCCAACTTCTCTATGCCACTCCTTTTTTTAACTCCATTAACTAGTCCCAATTGCCTGCGTTTGTCCCATATCCCTCTATACCCATCGTACCTATATAATTGTCTAAACGCTTTTTAAAAGACAAAATTATACAGCCGTTACTACTATCTCAGGCTGCTTGTTCCAGACCCTCTGTGTGAAAAAATTGTCCTTCTGGCCGGTGACCGGGTTTCAATTTCCATCTTGGGTCGCTGTCTATGCGGAGTCTGCACGTTGTCCCCGTGTCTGCGTGAGTTTCCTTCGGGGGCTGCGGTTTCCTTCCACAGTCCCAAAGATCTGCTGGTTAGGTGCATTGATCATATTAAATTTTCCTGCAGTGTACCCGAACAGGTGCTGGAATGTGATGACTCGGGGATTTTCACAGTAATTTCATTGCAGTACTCATGTTAGCCTACCTGTGACATTAATAAATAAGTTTCAACATAGAGGATGCTGAAAGAATTTGCTCCCTTGTGAATGATACTAGCACGAGTGTATACTTCTTCCAAATAATAGTTCTCCCATTTAATATGCTTAAATACAGGTTTGTTGTCTCTCAGATGACCATTCATCCATTTGATAGTTTTCCCCAAATGGGAATGCATACAGGGCTATTGAACAAGTTAGTGACGAGTTAAAGAGATTGTTGCTTGATGAAGGGTTTTGAAATGTACAAGAAATTGGCATGAAAGTAGAATCCATATAATAATACCCATAGTGTTACCAATAGTGGGGTAGGCTCAAGGCGCCGAATGACCTATGCTTCTACAAATTCATTTGACTGCATGTATTTGCATAAAATGTGAAGTGGAGAAAGACATAAAATCAAGAAACATAGGTTAAGTAAAGAAGGAAGACTAAATGTCAGCATATGTCAACATACCAGGGTGTTGCCTGGTATGGAGGGCAGGTCTTATGAGAAGAGGCTGAGGAATTTGAGGTTGTTTTCGTTATAAAGGAGGCGGCTAAGAGGGGACCTAATCGAAACATATAAGATGATTAGAGGTTTAGATAGGGTGGACAGTGATAGCCTTTTTCCTAGGATGGAGAAAGCTAGCACGAGGGGACACAGCTTTAAATTAAGGGGTGATAGTTATAGGACGGATATCAGAGGTAGGTTCTTTACCCAGAGGGTGGTTAGGGAGTGGAATGCCCTGCCTGCGGCAGTTGTAGATGCGCCAAGTTTGGTAGGCGTTTAAGAGGTTAATTGATAAGTTTATGGAAGAGAAGGGAATGGTTTAGTTTGGAGGGTCATTGCTTTTTTCATAAGTGGTTGGCGCAACATCGAAGGCCGAAGGGCCTGTTCTGCGCTGTAATGTTCTATGTTCTATGTTCTACTTTTGTATCTCTCCCCTCTCACCTTAAACCTATGTCCTGTAGTTTTAGACTCCCCTACCTTTGGGAAAAGACATTGACTATCTAGCTGATCTACTCATTATTTGATAGACTCACCCCTCAGCCTCCCATGATGCAGAGAAAATAATCCCAGTCTATCCAGCCTCTCCTTATAATTCAATCCATCAAGTCCCAGTAACATCCTAGTAAATCTTTTCTGCACTCTTTCTAGTTTAATAATATCCTTTCTATAATAAGGTGACCAGAATTGCACACAGTATTCCAAGTGTGGCCTTACCAATGTCTTGTACAACTTCAACAAGATGTCCCAACTCCTGTATTCAATGTTCTGACCAATAAATCAAGCATTGCTGAATGCCTTCTTCACCACTCTGTCCACCTGTGACTCTGTACCCCTAGATCTCTTTGTTCTGTAACTCTCCCCAGTGCCCTACCATTAACTGAGTAAGTCCTGCCCTGGTCAATCTACCAAAATGCATCACCTTGCATTTGTCTAAATTAAGCTCCATCTGCCATTCGTCAGTCCATTGGCCCGAATGATCAAGACCCCGTTGCAATCTGAGTTAACTTTCTTCACTGTCCATCAATCTTGATGTCATCTGCAAACTTACTAACTATGCTTACTAAATTCTCATCCAAATTATTAATGAGGCGACCAGAACTGAGCACAGTACTCCAAGTGGGGTCTGACAGGGGTCTTATATAGTTGCAGCATTATCTCCTGACTCCTAAACTTAATTCCTCGGTTGATGAAGGCCGGTACACCAAATGCCTTCTTAACCACATCCCCTACCTGCGAAGCTGCTTTGAGTGTCCTATGAACCCAGACCCCAAGATCTTGCATACTGCCAAGAGTCTTACTTTTAGTATTACATTCCTTCATCCCATTTGACTTGCCAAAATGAATCACCACACACTTATCTGGGTTGAAGTCCATCTGCCACTTCTCCGCCCAGTCTTGCATCCTATAATGTCCCGCTGCAACATCAGACATCCCTCCACACTATTCACAACACCTCCAAGCTTTGTATCATCAGCAAACTTACCAACCCACCCCTCCACTTCCTCATCCAGGTCATTTATAAAAATCATAAAGAGAGAGGGAGGGGGTTTTGAGAGGGCAGTGAGGCCAGGAAGAAGGGGGCTTTGAGAGGGCAGCGAGGGGGGCAGGGAGGGGGCTTTGAGAGGATAATGATGGGGAAGGGGGAACTTTCAGAGGGCAGCGAAAAGGGGAGGGAGTGAGCTTTGAGAGGGCAGTGAGTAGGGGGAAGGTAGCTTTGAGAAGGCAATAGGGGGCAGTGGGAGAGAGGGAGGGGGCTTTGAGAGGGCAGCGATGGGATCAGAGTGGGGCTTTGAGAGGGGAGTTGGGGGGAGTGAGGGAGCTTTGAGAGGGCAGCAAGTGGAAGGGTCTTTGAGAGGGCAGTGAGGGGGGAAGGAGAGGCTTAAGGAGGGTCTTTGAGAGGGCAATGAGGGGTATAGACGGGCTGGTTGAAGTTAGAAATTCTTGTTCTCTGAATTGTTTAGGAGAGACAGACATCTTTCATAGTTACCACACACAGTTTTTAAAATGCTCTTCAACCCCAAAGATTTAGAACAAAATTAAAGTTTTCAGGAAAACATAAGAGTAAAGTTCAAATAAAATTTATTTATTTGTCATAAGCAAGGATTACATTAACACTGCAGTGAAGTTACTGTGAAGTTCCCCTCGTCACCACAGACTCCCAGAGCTTGTGTATAATTGGCAAATGTAAATGGAGTTCACTCCGGGAATGGGATTGTATTTTATCATTTACTCTGGAGTTTGGCTGAGAGTGATCAGACCTAAATCCACAATCCTGTCACAGCGAGGGCCCTTTCACCCCAACAGGACAAGGGGATGAGGAGTGGGAAAAAGGAATTCCTGCTGTCTGGATTCAGCCTTTGATTCTGTCCTTACCCAGTGCCAGTGCTGCCAGACTCGACACTGAAGGGAGTTTGTAAAGAATTTGGAGGAGTCAGGAGGTCAGAATATTGACTGAATGGGAGATGATAAAGATGAAGCTGTGGTAGCTGGAGAAGGAAGGAGACAGTCTGATCTTTATCGTGTGTCACTATCACCGGAAAGAAGTTTCCTTACTGATAAAATAATTGTATTTTTCAAGTTGATATCTGTGGAATACTAAACCTGTTTGAATGTCTTTGTTGATTGACAGCTGGGGAAAGTGGCTGGCTGGGTGTGAAGGTCGGGATATCAAACTCTCAACACTTTTCAAATTCTGCAGCGTCTGAATGCCACTGTCTCATTTCCTCCACTTCTCATTTACAACCTTTAGCCAGCTTGGCTCTGGAATAAAGGAGTCTTGCTGAAATTGTACATATCCTCACACAGGATTCCAAAGCTCCAATCTACCAGGTGAAGGATGAGATTACATTGCTGGTGGTGCAGGGAATGAAAGGAGGCTGAGTAAATTGGAGCTAGATTTTCTGGAGTTAAAAAACAGGGACCTCATTGAAACAGACAAAATTCTGAGGGATTTGAAGTTCCCAAAAAGAGTCATACAGACTCGAAACAGTGATTCTTTTTCTCTCCACAGAAGCCATTAGATCTGCCGAGGTTTCCAGCAATTTCTGTTTCAAATTTCCAGCATCCACAGTAATTTGCTTTTCACCTATTCAGTGGGGCTTCGGAGGGTGGACACTGAGAGGGAAGGTGATGGCGTAGCGGTGTTGTCAGCTAGATTAGTAATCCAGTAGGCCCAGAGTAATGCTGTGGGATGTGGGTTCGAATCCCACCATGGTAGATGGTGAAATTGGAAATCATTAAAAATCTAATGATGACCATGAATAAAAATCCATCTGCGTCACTCATGTCCTTTAGGGAAGGAAATCTGCCATCCTTACCTGGTCTGGCCTACATGTGACTCCAGAGTCACAGCAACGTGGTTGATGCTGAAATGGCCAGGCAAACCAAGGGCAAGGTGAAGGGCAATTAGAGAGAGACAATAAACATTGGCCCAGCCAGTGATATATAACCATATGTTATATATTTAAAATGTAGAGACACAAGCGCAGGATGAGATACAAAACATTCAGGATGGGATGAAAAATAACTTCACTCAAAGGGTTGTGAAACTTTGTAATGAATAATTGAAACAGTTGTGTTTGGTTAAATATAACTAAGACTGGGATTGGCTCTGAGATTTTGAGTCTTGAGGAACGGAAGGGTATGGATTGGGAGGAAATGCAGCTGTGTCAGAAGATTAGGCAATGGTGGTGGTAAGTGGCAGAGCATGTTCAAAGAGCTAAATGGTTCACTCTTGCTCCTGTCCCTTACATCCATATGTTCTTTTGCGATTGTCTCCAAGCGATCATCAGACCACAGGAAGAAGAAAAGGCCATTCAGCCCCTCAAGTCCATTCTAGACTTAATAAGATCATACATGATTCTTACACAATGGGCAAGAATTTCCACACATGCTGTGTGTTTTGCAGTGGTGGAAAGAACATGCTTCTGGCTGCCAGCAGGAACTTCCGCACTGTCAGAGGGTCAGTGCTGAGGGAGTGCCGCACCGTCAGAGGATCAGTGCTGAGGGAGTGTCGCACTGTCAGAGGGTCAGTACTGAGGGAGTGCCGCACTGTCAGAGGGTCAGTGCTGAGGGAGTGTCGCACTGTCAGAGGGTCAGTGCTGAGGGAGTGCCGCACTGTCAGAGGGTCAGTGCTGAGGGAGTGCCGCACTGTCAGAGGGTCAGTGCTGCGGGAGTGCCGCACTGTCAGAGGGTCAGTGCTGCGGGAGGTCGCACTGTCAGAGGGTCAGTGCTGAGGGAGCACCGCACTGTCAGAGGGTCAGTGCTGAGAGAGCGCTGCACTGTCAGAGGGTCAGTGCTGAGAGAGCGCCGCACTGTCAGAGGGTCAGTGCTGAGGGAGCGCCGCACTGTCAGAGGGTCAGTGCTGAGGGAGCGCCGCACTGTCAGAGGGTCAGTGCTGAGGGAGCGCCGCACTGTCAGAGGGTCAGTGCTGAGGGAGTGCCGCACTGTCAGAGGGTCAGTGCTGAGGGAGTGCCGCACTGTCAGAGGGTCAGTGCTGAGGGAGTGCCGCACTGTCAGAGGGTCAGTGCTGAGGGAGTGCCGCACTGTCAGAGGGTCAGTGCTGAGGGAGTGCCGCACTGTCAGAGGGTCAGTGCTGAGGGAGTGCCGCACTGTCAGAGGGTCAGTGCTGAGGGAGTGCCGCACTGTCAGAGGGTCAGTGCTGAGGGAGTGCCGCACTGTCAGAGGGTCAGTGCTGAGGGAGTGCCGCACTGTCAGAGGGTCAGTGCTGAGGGAGTGCCGCACTGTCAGAGGGTCAGTGCTGAGGGAGTGCCGCACTGTCAGAGGGTCAGTGCTGAGGGAGTGCCGCACTGTCAGAGGGTCAGTGCTGAGGGAGCGCCGCACTGTCAGAGGGTCAGTGCTGAGGGAGTGCCGCACTGTCAGAGGGTCAGTGCTGAGGGAGTGCCGCACTGTCAGAGGGTCAGTGCTGAGGGAGTGCCGCACTGTCAGAGGGTCAGTACTGAGGGAGTGCCGCACTGTCAGAGGGTCAGTGCTGAGGGAGTGCCGCACTGTCAGAGGGTCAGTGCTGAGGGAGTGCCGCACTGTCAGAGGGTCGTACTGAGGGAGGTGCCGCACTGTCAGAGGGTCAGTGCTGAGGGAGTGCGCACTGTCAGAGGGTCAGTGCTGAGGGAGTGCCGCACTGTCAGAGGGTCAGTGCTGAGGGAGTGCCGCACTGTCAGAGGGTCAGTGCTGAGGGAGTGCCGCACTGTCAGAGGGTCAGTACTGAGGGAGTGCCGCACTGTCAGAGGGTCAGTGCTGAGGGAGTGCCGCACTGTCAGAGGGTCAGTGCTGAGGGAGTGCCGCACTGTCAGAGGGTCAGTGCTGAGGGAGTGCCGCACTGTCAGAGGGTCAGTGCTGAGGGAGTGCCGCACTGTCAGAGGGTCAGTGCTGAGGGAGTGCCGCACTGTCAGAGGGTCATTGCTGAGGGAGTGCCTCACTGTCAGAGGGTCAGTGCTGAGGGAGTGCCGCACTGTCAGAGGGTCAGTGCTGAGGGAGTGCCGCACTGTCAGAGGGTCAGTGCTGAGGGAGTGCCGCACTGTCAGAGGGTCAGTGCTGAGGGGGTGCCCACACTGTCAGAGGGTCAGTGCTGATGGAGCGCCGCACTGTCAGAGGGTCAGTGCTGAGGGAGTGCCGCACTGTCAGAGGGTCAGTGCTGAGGGATGCGCACTGTCAGAGGGTCAGTGCTGAGGGAGTGCCGCACTGTCTGAGGTCCAGTGCTGAGGAAGTGCCGCACTGTCAAGGGTCAGTGCTGAGGGAGTCCGCACTGTCAGAGGGTCAGTGCTGAGGGAGTGCCGCACTGTCAGAGGGTCAGTGCTGAGGGAGTGCCGCACTGTCAGAGGGTCAGTGCTGAGGGAGTGCCGCCTGTCAGAGGGTCAGTGCTGAGGGAGTGCCGCACTGTCAGAGGGTCAGTGCTGAGGGAGTGCCGCACTGTCAGAGGGTTCTTGCTGAGAGAGCGCCGCACTGTCGAGGGTCAGTGCTGAGGGTAGTGCCGCACTGTCGAGGGTCATGCTGAGGGAGTGCCGCACTGTCAGAGGGTCAGTGCTGAGGGAAGTGCCGCACTTGTCAGAGGGTCGTGCTGAGGGAGTGCCGCACTGTCAGAGGGTCAGTGCTGAGGGAGTGCCGCACTGTCAGAGGGTCAGGGCTGAGGGAGTGCCGCTCTGTCAGAGGGTCAGTGCTGAGCGAGTGCCGCTCTGTCAGAGGGTCAGTGCTGAGCGAGTGCCGCACTGTCAGAGGGTCAGTGCTGAGGGAGTGCCGCACTGTCAGAGGGTCAGTGCTGAGGGAGTGCCGCACTGTCAGAGGGTCAGTGCTGAGGAGTGCCGCACTGTCAGAGGGTCAGTGCTGAGGGAGTGCCGCACTGTCAGAGGGTCAGTGCTGAGGGTGTGCCGCACTGTCAGAGGTTCGGTACTGAGGGAGTGCCGCATTGTCAGAGGGTCAGTGCTGAGGGAGTGCCGCACTGTCAGAGGGTCAGTGCTGAGGGAGTGCTGCACTGTCAGAGGGTCAGTGCTGAGGGAGTGCCACAATGTCAGAGGGTCAGTGCTGAGGGAGTGCTGCCTGTCAGAGGGTCAGCGCTGAGGGAGTGAGATGCTCTGTCTATCGGGAAATGCGAGGTTTCTGTCCGCAGATGCGATTTCTGTCTAGCGGGATGCGGTTTCTGTCCCTACAGGATGCGGTTCCTGTTCTAGCGGTATGTGAGTGCGCTTTTCAGCGGGATGCGAGTTCATTGTCCAGCGGGAATGCGAGTTCTGTCTAGCGGGACTTGAGTTCTGTCTAGCGGATGGCGAGTTCTGTCTAGCGGAATGCGAGTTTCTGTCTAGCGGGATGTGAGTCTGTCCAGCGGGATGCGAGTTCTGTCCAGCGGGATGCGAGTTCTGTCTACGGATGCGATTCTGTCTAGCGGGAATGCGAGTTTCTGCCCACGGTATGCGAGTTCTGGTCTAGCGGGATGGCGAGTTCCTGTCTACGGGAATGCGAGTTTCTGTCTAGCGTGATGCGATTTCATTTCCTGCGGGATGTCGAAGGTTTCTGTCTAACGCGGGATGCGAGTTCCTGTCCACGGGAATGCAGTCCTGTCCACGGTATGTGAGTTCAGTCCCCAGCGGGATGCGAGTTCTGTCTACGGGAATGCGAGTGCTGTCCAGCGGGAGGAGTTCTGTCTAGCGGGATGTGAGTTCTGTCCAGCAGGATGCGAGTTCTGTCTAGCGGGATGCGAGTTCTGTCAGCAGGATGCGAGTTCTGTCTAGCGGGATGCGAGTTCTGTCTAGCAGGATGCGAGTTCTGTCTAGCGGGATGTGAGTTCTTTCAGCGGGATGCGAGTTCTGTCCAGCGGGATGCGAGTTCTGTAGCGGGATGGAGTTCTGTCCAGCGGGATGCGAGTTCTGTCCAGCGGGATGCGAGTTCTGTCCAGCGGGATGCGAGTTCTGTCCAGCGGGATGCGAGTTCTGTCCAGCGGGATGCGAGTTCTGTCCAGCGGGATGCGAGTTCTGTCCAGCGGGATGCGAGTTCTGTCCAGCGGGATGCGAGTTCTGTCCAGCGGGATGCGAGTTCTGTCTAGCGGGATGCGAGTTCTGTCCAGCGGGATGCGAGTTCTGTCCAGCGGGATGCGAGTTCTGTCTAGCGGGATGCGAGTTCTGTCCAGCGGGATGCGAGTTCTGTCCAGCGGGATGCGAGTTCTGTCCAGCGGGATGCGAGTTCTGTCCAGCGGGATGCGAGTTCTGTCCAGCGGGATGCGAGTTCTGTAGCGGGATGCGAGTTCGTCCAGCGGGATGCGAGTTCTGTCCAGCGGGATGCGAGTTCTGTCCAGCGGGATGCGAGTTCTGTCCAGCGGGATGCGAGTTCTGTCTAGCGGGATGCGAGTTCTGTCTAGCGGGATGCGAGTTCTGTCCAGCGGGATGCGAGTTCTGTCCAGCGGGATGCGAGTTCTGTCCAGCGGGATGCGAGTTCTGTCCAGCGGGATGCGAGTTCTGTCGAGCGGGATGCGAGTTCTGCCCAGCGGGATGCGAGTTCTGTCGAGCGGGATGCGAGTTCTGTCCAGCGGGATGCGAGTTCTGTCCAGCGGGATGCGAGTTCTGTCCAGCGGGATGCGAGTTCTGCCCAGCGGGCTGCGAGTTCTGTCTAGCGGGATGCGAGTTCTGTCCAGCGAGAAGCGAGTTCTGTCTAGCGGGATGCGAGTTCTGTCCAGCGGGATGCGAGTTCTGTCTAGCGGGATGTGAGTTCTGTCTAGCAGGATGCGAATTCTGTCGAGCGGGATGCGAGTTCTGTCTAGCGGGATGCGAGTTCTGTCCAGCGGGATGCGAGTTCTGTCTAGGGGATGCGAGTTCTGTCTAGCGGGATGCGAGTTCTGTCTAGCGGGATGCGAGTTCTGTCCAGCGGGATGCGAGTTCTGTCCAGCGGGATGCGAGTTCTGTCCAGCGGGATGCGAGTTCTGTCCAGCGGGATGCGAGTTTTGCCCAGCGGGATGCGAGTTCTGTCTAGCGGGATGCGAGTTCTGTCCAGCGGGATGCGAGTTTGTCCAGCGGGATGCGAGTTCTGTCTAGCGGGATGGAGTTCTGTCCAGCGGGATGCGAGTTCTGTCCAGCGGGATGCGAGTTCTGTCCAGCGGGATGCGAGTTCTGTCCAGCGGGATGCGAGTTCTGTCTAGCGGGATGCGAGTTCTGTCCAGCGGGATGCGAGTTCTGTCTAGCGGGATGCGAGTTCTGTCCAGCGGGATGCGAGTTCTGTCTAGCGGGATGTGAGTTCTGTCTAGCGGGATGCGAGTTCTGTCTAGCGGGATGCGAGTTCTGTCCAGCGGGATGCGAGTTCTGTCCAGCGGGATGCGAGTTCTGTCCAGCGGGATGCGAGTTCTGTCCAGCGGGATGCGAGTTCTGTCTAGCGGGATGCGAGTTCTGTCCAGCGGGATGCGAGTTCTGTCCAGCGGGATGCGAGTTCTGTCTAGCGGGATGCGAGTTCTGTCCAGCGGGATGCGAGTTCTGTCCAGCGGGATGCGAGTTCTGTCCAGCGGGATGCGAGTTCTGTCTAGCGGGATGCGGTGCATAGTGTGTGTGAAGGTTCTTATCCACCGAATTATGATTGATCAATCTCCAAATGATTTGGCTGGGGTTGCGGATGTATGATTATTCAAACTAAATTCCAGCTGGAATCTGACATGTGCTTTGAGTGGCTTCCTGGTTTCTCTCCTTCAGCCTCCCAGCTCCTTTGAATTAACATGTAATGTATGAGAATTGTGACTGATTTTCAAAGCCTCTCGTTAACCTCTGGAGCTGCTACTTCTAGAGGTTGAAGGAGGTGTTGAAGGATGTCTGTATTATTCTCAAGAAGGTAGAAACTCCAAACTGTGTGTGGGACCCGGATAAAATTTGATGCATTGTGTTTTGTGTATTAATACAATAACACTTCACTGATATACTCACTCCATCGTGAACGGCACCTCACATTCTCTCTGCTCAAAAATACTGAATTGGATGAAATGTTCTCATACACGTGGAGCCAAGGCCATCCAGGGGTCAGGATTGAAATTCAAGCTGGCAGAGTCAAGTGTACAAAATCAGGCTGTTCGGCTCGGTTGCTCTGTGCTGATGTTTCTGCTCATAGAACATAGAACATAGAATAGAACATAGAACAATACAGCACAGAACAGGCCCTTCGGCCTTCGATGTTGTGCCGACCAAAATAAAAAGCAATGCCCCTCCTAACTAAACCATTCCCTTCTCATCCATATACTTATCAACTAACCTCTTAAACGCCACCAAACTTGGCGCATCTACAACAGCTGCAGGCAGGGCATTCCACTCCCTAATCACTCTTTGAGTAAAGAACCTACCTCTGATATCCGTCCTATAACTCATACCCCTTAATTTAAAGCTGTGTCCCCTCGTGCTAGCTTTCTCCATCCTAGGAAAAAGGCTATCACTGTCCACCCTATCTAAACCTCTAATCATCTTATATGCTTCAATAAGATCCCCTCTTAGCCGCCTCCTTTCTAACGAAAACAACCTCAAATCCTTCAACCTCTCTTCATAGGACCTGCCCTCCATACCAGGCAACATCCTGGTAAACCTCCTCTGTACCCTCTCCAATGCCTCCACATCTTTCTTATAATGTGGGGACCAGAACTGCACACAATACTCCAAGTGCGGCCGCACTAGAGTTTTGTACAGCTGCAACATGATGCTGCGGCTCCTAAATTCAATCCCCCTACCAATAAAAGCTAAGACTCCATAAGCCTTCTTAACAACTTTATCCACTTGACTGCCTACTTTCAGGGATCTATTGACACATACACCAAGATCCTTCTGTTCCTCAACACTATTAAGAGCCCTACCATTAGCCCTATACTTACACATTTATTGTTCCTGCCAAAGTGCATTACCTCACACTTTTCCACATTAAACTCCATTTGCCACCTCTCGGCCCAGCTCTGCAACTTGTCCAAGTCACTCTGTAAACTAAAACACCCTCTTCACTATCTACCACTCCACCAACTTTAGTATCATCTGCAAATTTACTGATCCATCCCTCAATACCCTCATCCAGATCATTTATAAAAATTACAAACAGCAGGGGCCCCAAAACAGACCCCTGAGGCACACCACTTGTCACCGAACTCCACGATGAATATCTCCCATCAACCACCACCCTCTGTCTTCTATCTGCCAGCCAATTCCTAATCCAATTAGCTAAATCACCCTCTATTCCACACATCTGCATTTTCTGTAGAAGTCTTCCATGGGCCACCTTATCAAAAGCCTTACTAAAGTCCATATATACTACATCAACCGCCTTACCCCCATCCACCTCTCTGGTCACTTTCTCAAAAAACTCAATGAGGTTAGTAAGGCATGACCTACCCTTCACAAAACCATGCTGACTATCCCCAATCAATTCATTTCTCTCTAAATAACTATAAATCCTATCCCTAATAATTCTCTCCAATACCTTGCCCACCACAGAAGTAAGACTCACTGGCCTATAATTCCCAGGAAGGTCTCTCTTCCCCTTCTTAAACAATGGGACCACATTCGCCATCCTCCAGTCCTCCGGAACCACACCCGTAACCAACGAGGACCTGAAGATCAGAGCCAGAGGCTCTGCAATCTCCTCTCTTGCCTCCCAGAGAATCCTAGGGTAAATCCCGTCCGGCCCAGGGGACTTATCCAACTTCAAACCCTCGAGAATTTCTAACACATCCTCCCTATCTACTACAATACTCCCCAATTTGCAACCCTGTACCTCAGTGCTCTCCACAGCTACATTTCCAGCACTCTGCGTGAATACCGAAGAGAAATATTTATTCAGTGCCTCGCCAATCTCTTCAGGCTCCACGCACAACTTCCCACTGCTATCTATGACTGGCCCTAATCTTGCCCTAACCAATCTTCTATTCTTAACATATCGAAAGAAAGCTTTAGGATTCTCCTTAATCCTATCAGCCAACATCTTCTCGTGTCCCCTCTTAGCTCTCCTCAATTCACTTTTTACCTCCTTCCTAGCTAATCTATAGCTATCCATTGCACTACCTGAGCCTTCAAGCCTCATCCTGACATAAGCCTCCTTTTTCTTCTTAACCAGCAAATCAACTCTTTTCGTACACCAAGGCTCTCTTACTCGTCCATTTCCTCCCTGCCTGACAGGGACATACTTATCAAGGACTCTCAGCAGCTGCTCCTTGAATAAGCACCACATTCCAGATGTTCCCAGTCCCTGTAGTTCCCTAGTCCAATCTACGCACCCTAATTCTCTCCTGATGGCCTCATAATTACCCTTCCCCCAGCTATAACTACAGCCCCCAGCTCCTCACACCTTCTCCCTTCTTTTCCTCATCTCATCCTACCCCACCATCCTTTCTGTTCCTCTCTCCATCCTGTTTATCCAGCTTCCCCCTTAAACATATCGATACTAATCACCTCAACCATTCCCCATGGGAGGAGTCCCACGTTCTCCCCCCTCCCTGTGGGAATGAGTCCTACATTCTCCTCACTTCCCGTGGGAGCGAGTCCCACATTCTCCTCACTCCCTGTGGGAGCAAGTCCTATATTCTCCCCACTCTCAGTGAGAGCAAGTCCCATATTCTCCTCATTTCCTGTGGGTAAAGAGGTTTGTCCTGAATTCCTGATTTGATTGATTAGTGACTATCTTAATGACTTCCCTACAACTGGTATCATCTTTTCTACATCTGACCTACATTCCCTCCCAGGATTTTTATCAGATAATCCCACAATGCTCTCATTCCTGCAGAAACCAGCCACAATCTATTTGATGGTTATAATTCTGCTATCAGTGGGTGGATAGTTTTGCACCTATCCTGCTCTCTCTGTGTAGTATTCTTGTTGTGACATTGACAGTAACAGGATTATAGAAGGGCACACTGTGAGTCAGCAATATATCATTCCAACATTTACAAACTTCAACCTTCCTTTGATATGCAAATCAAGCTTGAGTTTATAAATTATATAGTGCGACTTTGAATTAAAGTACAGACTTTCTGATCTGAATCAAATGGTGATCTGGGAGTTGTGTGAGAATGTAAAACGTGAAGAGATTGATATGAGCTGAGATTGAAAAAATCCATTAATAACTATTGAACCGGCTGAAGTCACTAATCTCATCAACAATAAAGATTTGGAGCATCTGTGAAATGGAGAGAAAGATGGTGCTCAGAGTTGGGGCATAATCCAGCAAGTAATAGTTCAGATGTTCACACTGTCATTCTGAAAGGGTAGTGGCAGAAAGGAACCAGATTAAAAACCACTTTTGAGTATTTATTGTATGAAGATCCCATTATCACTGCATCATCATGTATCACTGTCATATGAGAAAATTCAGGATCCGTGCTGGGATCCCAACTGTTCACGTTATATATCAATGATCCAGAAGAGGGAACTGAATGTAGTATCTCCAAATTTGCAGATGATACAAAGTTGGGTGGGAGGGTGAGCTGTGAGGAGGATGCAGAGAAGCTTTAGTGTGATTTGGACAGGCTTAGTGTGTGGGCATCTGCATGGCAGATACAGTATAATGAGGATAAATGTGAAGTTATCCACTTTGGTAGCAATAATAGGAAGACATTATTATTCAAAATTTTAAATTGAGTGAGATGGATATTCAGTGAGACTTTGGAGTTCTCGTACTTCAGTCGTTGAAAGTAAGCGTGTAGGTACAGCAAGCAGTAAAGAAGACAAATAAGGAGGAAAGTAGAAAGAGTCCTAAGAACAAAGGACAAAGAAAATTGCAGCTGAGGAGCAGCTCTTCAGCCCTCCAAGCCTACACCAACCATGCTTTTCTTTTCTGTACCCTCTCAAAAGCCTCCACATCCTTCTGGTAGTGTGACTACTAGAATTGAACACTATATTTAAAGTGTGGTCTCACTAAGATTCTCTAAAGCTGTTACATGACTTGTCAATTTTTAAACTCAGTGCTCCGGCTGATGAAGGCAAACATACCGTATGCCTTCTTGACTATCTTCTCAGTGTGAGGTGATTCACTTTGGTAAGAGTAATATGTGTGCAGAATATAGCGCTAATGGTAGGACTCTTAGTAGTGTAGATGAGCAGAGAGATCTCGGTGTACAGATCCCTGAAAGTTGGTACTCAAGTTGATAAGGTTGTTAAGAAGGCGTATAGTGTGTTAGCATTTATTGGTAGAGGGATTGAATTTTGGAGACGAGATGTTATGTGGCAACTGTACAAAACTTTGGTGCAGCCGCACTTGGAGTATTGTGTACAGTTTTGGTCGCCACATTATAAGAAAGATGTGGAGGCATTGGAGAGGGTACAGAGGAGGTTTACCAGGATGTTGCCTGATATGATGGGTAGGTCTTACGAGGAAAGACTAAGGGATTTGAAGTTATTTTCATTAGAGAGAAGAAGGTTAAGAGGTGACTTAATTGAGACATAAAAGATGATCAGAGGGTTAGATAGGGTGGATAGTGAGAGCCTTTTCCCTCGGATGGAGATGGATAACACGAGGGGACATAGCTTTAAATTAAGGGGCGGTAGTTATAGGACGAATGTTAGAGGTGGGTTCTTTACTCAGAGGGTAGTAAGGATGTGGAATGCCCTGCCTGCAGCAGTTATGGACTTGTCAAGTTTAAGGGCGTTGAAATGGTCAGTGGATAGGAATATGGATAGCATTGGAATAGTTTAGGTTAGAGGGTCATAAAATTGGTTCCATTGGTCAGTGCAACATCGAGGGCCGAAGGGCCTGTACTGCGCTGTAATGTTCTGTGTTCTCCACCTACATTACCACTTTCAGTGACCTGTGTACCTGTACAGCCAGAACCTTTTGCCTATCAATACTCCTAAGGCATCACTGAGGAACACCACTTGTCACAGCCCTCCATTCAGAAATGCACTCTTCCACTGCTAACCTCCATCTTCTTTGACTGAGCCAGTTTTGTATCCACTTTGCCAGCTCATCTCTGATTCCATGTGACTTCACCTGCTATGAGGGACTTTGTCAAAGGCCTTACTGAAGCCCATGTAGACAACATCCACTGCCCTACGCTCATCAATCATCATCGTCACTTCCTCAACAAACTCGCTCAAGTTAGTGAGACATGACCTCCCTTCACAAAACCATGTTGCCTCTCACTAATACGTCCACTTATTTCCAAGTGGGAGTAAATCCTGTCTTGAAGAATCCTCTCCAATAATTTCCCTACCACTGATGTAAAGCTGACTGACCTGTAATTACCTGGATTATTCTTGCTTTCCTTCTTAAACAAAGGGACAACATTGACAATTCTCTAATCCTCTTGGACTTCCCCTGTAGCCAGGGAGGATACAAAGATTTCTCTCAAGGCCCGAGCAATTTCACAGAATATAGAACAGTACAACACAGTACAGGCTCTTCGGTCCTCAATGTTGTGCCGAGTTATGTCCAAACCCAAGATCAAGCTATCCCACTCCCAATCATTCTGGAATGCTCCATGTACCTATCCAATAACTGCTTGAAAGTTCCTAAAGTGTCTGACTCCACTATCACGCAGGTAGTGCATTCCACACCCTAATCACATCCAACCATTTCCTCCCTTGTCTCTCTGTCTTCTGGGGCATATCCCTTTAGGCCCTGGGGACTTGTCTATCTTAATGTTTCTCAACAACGTCAATTCCTCCTCCTTTTTGATCTCAGCATGACTGAAACTATTTACGCACCTTTTCTTAGACTTATCGTCCACCAAATTGTTCTCTTTGGTGAATACTGATGCAAAGTACTCATTTAATACCCTGCTCATTTCCTCTGGTTCCACACATAGATTCCCTCCTTGGATCTCGAATGGGCCAATCCTCTCTCTGGCTACTCTCTTGCTCTTTATATATATATGAATAATCTGTGTGGTGGGGACATGGGATCAGATTCAGGAAGATATGTAAACCAAAGAGTGGAGACAAGGTCAGAGAGGAAGACACAAATACAAGAATGATAAACATACCCTGAGTAAATCAGCAGATAAGACTAGACATTCGGAACATCCAACAGAGACAGCAGAGGAGCATTCTGGGAGAAGTCAGTTCAGTCTCTTCGACTGAACAGAGTAACTGATTATAGTACAGTCGTATTTCCCTCCCTCCCTCTTCCTCTCACCAAAAAAGGCACTCTGAGGAGGACAAGCAAGGGTAAGATTCATATTCTTAAATCTTTCTTAAGTGTACAAGGATAGAGAATGCAGTTAGGGCAGTGATGTGCTCTTCCTGCTAGATGCGGGAGATTAGAGATCTCTTTAGCAGCTCTGATGATGATGTCTGTGGGAACTGTGATTAGCTAACTGAACCGTGTGGACATACTACAGAGCATACACAGGGCAGAGAGTGTAATAGACACTAGCTTCAGGGAGATGGTCCAACCATAGGTTCAGACAGGTAAATGGGGGTTTGCCAGGAGAGGCAGGCAGGTAGTGCGAGAGTCTCCTGTGGCTATTCCCCTCTTAAACAGATGTACCATTTTGGATACTGTCGAGGGGGATATCCTCTTGGGGGAGATCCAGCAGCAGCCTGGCCTGTGGCACCCCACTGGGTTCTGCTGTAGAGCAGGATGGTGTTAACTCCAAGCAAGTGAAAGCAGTCAGAGATCCGATAGGAGCACAGACAGGTGTTCCTGTGGCCACGAGTGAGACTCTTGGATGATGATTTGCTTCCTTGCTGCCAGGGTTCTGGATGTCTCTGAGCGAGTACAGGGCATTGTGAAAAGGAGGGGAAACAAACAGATGTCATTGTCCACATTGGCATTAACGATATAGGTAGGGAAAGGGAAGAGATCCTGTGAAAACAATTCAGAGAATTGTGTCAGGAGCTAAAAAGCAGGAGTTCTAGGGTAGTAATCTCAGGATTACTCCCCCATGCCACATGCTTGTGAGGCTTGGAACAGAGAAATAGTATAGTTGAACAACTGGCCAAAGGGCTGGTGTCGGAGACAGAACTTTAGATATGTGGATCACTGAGATGATTTTTCGGGAAGGTGGAACCTGTACAAGAGGAACGGGTTGCAGTTGATTTGCAGGGGCATCAATATCCTGGGTGAGATATTTGCTACTGCTGCTCGGGAGGGTTTAAGCTAACGTGGGTGGGTAGTGGTGCAGTGCATTCCACAACCTCATTATCCTCTGTGTAAAAAAAACCTCCCCTGCCATTAAACCTTTCTGCCCTTACCTTGAACTTGTACCGCCTTCTGATTGTCATTTCTGCCCTGGGCAAAAGCTTCCAACTATCTATACCTCTCATAATTTTATAAACTTCTATCAGGTCACCCCTCAGCCTCTTCTTTCCAGGGAGAACAATCTCTGTTTATTTAAATATTATTTAATCTCTCCTCATAGCTAATACCCTCCATAACATCCTGGTAAACCTTTTCTGTACTCTCTCCAAAGCCTCCATGTCCTTCTGGTTGTGTGGTGACCAGAATTGGGCACAGTATTCAAATGTGGCCTAACCAATGTTTTATACAACTGAAACTTAATTTGCTAACTTTTATACTTGATGCCCTGGCCAATGAAAGTAAGCATGCCATATGCCTTCTTCACCACCTTCTCCACCTGTGCTCCATTTTTAAGGATCTGTGGACCTGCACACCCAGATCCCTCTGTGTCTCTATACTCCAGATGGTTCTGCCATTTATCTTATGGCTCCCACCTGAATTGGATCAACCAAAATGCATCACTGAGCATTTATCCCAATTAAATTCCATCTGCCATTCTCCACCCAATCTTCCAGTCTGTCTATATCCTGCTGTATTCTCTGACAATCTTCATTACTATCCACTACTCTGTCAATCTTAATATCATCCACAAACTAATCAGACCAGCTACATTTTCTTCCAAATCATTCATATAATAACAACAAAGGTCCCAGCACTGATCCCTGCAGAACACCACTAGCTACAGATCTTCATTCTGAAAAACATCCTTCCATCGCTACCCTCTGTCTTCAATGGTTCTGAATCCATCTAGCTAGTTCACCCCTGATCCCATGAGATTTAAACTTTTGCACCAGTCTGCCATGGAGGGTCTTATCAAATGTTTTAATGTCAAACATCATTCAAAATTCAAATGTGAAAGTCCATGTAGACAACAGTCGTTTAACCTGAGAAGTGTGAGGCGATATACTTTGGAAGGACTAATTTGATAAGGAAGTACACAGTAAATGATAGGACACTTGGAAGTTCTGTGGAACAAAGGAATCTTGGCATGTTTGTCTACAGATCTCTGAATGCAGAAGGGCATGTTAGTAGGATGGTGAAAAAGGCACATGGGGCACTTGCCTTTATCAATCGAGCCATAGATTACAAAAACAGGGAAATCATGTTGGAGTTTTATAGAACTTTGGTGAGGCCACAGCTGGAGCACTGTGTGCAGTTCTGGTCATCACATTATAGGAAGGATGTGATTGCACTGGAGAGGGAGCAGAGGAGATTCACCAGGATGCTGCCTGGGATGGAACATGTAAGTTAGATAGGATAGGCTTGGGTTGTTTTTGTTGGAGCAGAGAAGGCTGAGGGGTAACCTGATCGAGGTGTACAAGATTATGAAAGAGTGGATAGGGGGCATCTGTTTCCCTTAGTTGAAGGGAACAGCGAGCGGGAGTAGTTTTTGCCGTTTTTTATTTAAACTAACTTGTAACCGGAAGTCGTCACTAGGAGGCTGCCGGTAGTTGTAGTTTTTAAGCTATATAAGTACTAACCTCTGGGTATCGGCCTCATTGTTCCATTGGAGCAGCACGGAGAGGCAGCGATTTGGGAGAGCGAGAAGTTCGATTGTTAAGTAGCTTTTTAACTTTTCTCTTTGTTTAAAACAGCGAGCGGGAGTAGTTTTTGCCGTTTTTTATTTAAACTAACTTGTAACCGGAAGTCGTCACTAGGAGGCTGCCGGTAGTTGTAGTTTTTCTCTCTGACTCTATAAATTGGTCCAGAGAGGAAACCCGATACTCTACACAGGTAGAGTATCCCACCCTCCCCCCTCCTCTAACCTAATAATAAAAGTGTGTGTGTAGTTTTTTTTTCTCTCCTGCAAATTAAAGTAACAGTGATGGCAGTGCAGGTAGTACATTGCACCTCCTGCGGTATGTATGAGGTGAGGGACACCAGTAGTGTTCCTGCTGATTATACCTGCAGGAAGTGTGCACATTTGCAGCTCCTTGAGGATCGTGTTAAGGAGCTGGAGCTGGAATTAGAGGAGCTCAGAGTAATTCGAGAGGTTGAGGAGGATATAGGCAGGAGTAACAAAGAGATTGTAACTCCTATAAGTGATAATTGGGTAACTATTAGGAGGAGGGGTAAGAAGCAATCGGGGAGACAATCCCCTGGGGCTGTTCCCCTCCAAAATAAATTTTCTGTCTTGGAGGCTACAGTTGAGGAAGAATCAACTGGAGCTGACCAAAGGGAGCAGGTCTCTGGGGGTGAGCCTGCTGAGAATGCTCAGGTGGGTGGGGGGAATAAGAGATTAGGCCTAGTTATAGGAGACTCCATAGTTAGAGGGACAGATAGGAGGGTAAATAGTAATAAACAGGACTCAGGGCTGGTGTGTTGCCTCCCAGGGGCTGGGGTCCAGGATGTTGCAGATCGGGTTTTTAGGATTCTTAAGGGTGAGGGGAGTCAGCCCCAAGTCATTGTTCATGTGGGGACACATGATGTAGGTAGGACAAGGGAAGGGGATATTAAACAGAAATTTATGGAGTTAGGGTGGAAGCTTAGGTCCATAACAGGCAGAGTGGTTATCTCTGGACTCTTGCCTGTGCCAAGGGATAGTTTAGAGAAGAACAGAGAAAGGGATAGTTTGAACTCATGGCTGCGTGGATGGTGCAGGAGGGAGGGGTTCAGGTTCCTTAACAATTGGGACTCATTCTGGGATAGGTGGGACCTCTTCAAGAGAGATGGTCTACACCTGAACCAGAGGGGGACTAATATCTTGGGGGGAAAATTTGCTAAGGCTATGATGGGGGCTTTAAACTGATTCGGGGGGGGGGTGGGATCCTAAGTAGTTGGGGTGCCGAGAGGGATGAGAGTAAGGGGGTTATAGAGGAGAGTTGTAAAACACAGCGGCGTACGGGTGGGGTGGGGCATGGTTTGAGATGCGTATACTTTAATGCAAGGAGTATTCGCAATAAGGGGGAGGAACTTGCAGCTTGGACCAGTACCTGGAACTTCGATGTTGTGGCCATTTCAGAGACTTGGGTAGAGCAGGGACAGGAATGGATGTTGCAGGTTCCGGGGTACAAATGCTTTAGTCGGAGTAGAGAAGGGGGTAGAAGGGGGGGAGGAGTGGCGTTACTGGTCAAAGACTGTATCACGGTGATCGAAAAGAAGTTTGATGAGGACTTGTCTGTTGAGGTAGTATGGGCTGAGATTAGAAACAGGAGAGGAGAGGTCACCCTGTTGGGAGTCTTTTACAGACCTCCTAATAGTTCTAGAGAGAACATAGAACATAGAACATAGAACAACAGCACAGAACAGGCCCTTCGGCCTTCGATGTGTGCCGACCAAAAATAAAAAGCAATGCCCTCCAAACTAAACCATTCCTTCCATCCATATACTTATCAACTAACCTCTTAAACGCCACCAAACTGGCGCATCTACAACAGCTGCAGGCAGGCATTCCACTCCCTAATCACTCTTTGAGATAAAGAACCTACCTCTGATAATCCGTCTATAAACATACCCCTTAATTTAAAGCTGTGTCCCCTCGTGCTAGTTTTTCCATCCTAGGAAAAAGGCTATCACTGTCCACCCTATCTAAACCTCTAATCATCTTTATGTTTCAATAGATCCCCCTTAGCCGCCTCCTTTCTAACGAAAACAACCTCAAATCCCTCAACCTCTCTTCATAAGACCTGCCCTCCATACAGGCAACATCCTAGTAAACCTCCTCTGTACCCTTCCAATTCCTCCACATCTTTCTTATAATGTGGCGACCAGAACATGCACACAATACTCAAAGTGCGGCCGCACTAGAGTTTGTACAGCTGCAAACATGATGCATGAGGCTCCTAAATTCAATCCCCCTACCAATAAAAGCTAAGTCCATAAGCCTTTTAACAACTTTATCCACTTGACTGCCTACTTTCAGGGATTATTGACACATACACATACACATACATTGACACATACAGGTTGAGGAAAGGATTGCAAAGTCAATTCTGATTAGGAGTGAAAGTAGTAGGGTAATTGTGATGGGGGACTTTAACTTTGCTAATATTGATTGGAATAGCTATAGCTCTAGCTCGTTAGAGGGGTCAGTTTTCGTACAGAGTGTGCAGGAAGGTTTTTTGACTCAGTATGTAGATAGGCCAACTAGAGGTGAGGCTACATTGGATTTGGTGCTGGGCAATGAGCCAGACCAGTGTTAGGCTTGGAGGTTGGTGAACATTTTGGTGATAGTGACCACAATTCGGTTATGTTCACCTTAGTGATGGATAGGGATAGGCATGAAGCTGGGGGCAGTAGTTATAGCTGGGGGAAGGTAATATGAGGCCATCAGGAGAGAATTAGGGTGCATAGATTGACTAGGGAACTAAAGGGACTGCGGAACATCTGGAAGTGGTGCTTATTCAAGGAGCAGCTGCTGCGAGTCCTTGATAAGTATGTCCCTGTCAGGCAGGGAGGAAAATGGACGAGTAAGAGAGCCTTGGTGTACGAAAAGAGTTGATTTGTGGTTAGAAGAAAAAGGAGGCTTATGTCAGGATGAGGCTTGAAGGTCAGTTAGTGCAATGGATAGCTATAGATTAGCCAGGAAGGAGGTAAAAAGTGAATTGAGGAGAGCTAAGAGGTGACACGAGAAGATGTTGGCTGATAGGATTAAGGAGAATCCTAAAGCTTTCTTTCGATATGTTAAGAATAGAAGATTGGTTAGGGCAAGATTAGGGCCAGTCATAGACAGCAGTGGGAAGTTGTGCGTGGAGCCTGAAGAGATTGGTGAGGCACTGAATAAATATTTCTCTTCGGTATTCACGCAGAGTGCTGGAAATGTAGCTGTGGAGAGCACTGAGGTACAGGGTTGCAAATTGGGGAGTATTGTAGTAGATAGGGAGGATGTGTTAGAAATTCTCGAGGGTTTGAAGTGGATAAGGCACCTGGGCCGGACGGGATTGAACCCTAGGATTCTCCTGGGAGGCAAGAGAGGAGATTGCAGAGCCTCTGGCTCTGATCTGCAGGTCCTCGTTGGTTACGGGTGTGGTTCCGGAGGACTGGAGGATAGCGAATGTGGTCCCATTGTTTAAGAAGGGGAAGAGAGACTTCCTGGGAATTATAGGCCAGTGAGTCTTACTTCTGTTGTGGGCAAGGTATTGGAGAGAATTATTAGGGATAGGATTTATAGTTATTTAGAGAGAAATGAATTGATTGGGGATAGTCAGCATGGTTTCGTGAAGGGTAGGTCATGCCTTACTAACCTCATTGAGTTTTTTGAGAAAGTGACCAAAGAGGTGGATGGGGGTAAGGCGGTTGATGTAGTATATATGGATTTAGTAAGGCGTTTGATAAGGTGGCCCATGGAAGACTTCTACAGAAAATGCAGATGTGTGGAATAGAGGGTGATTTTAGCTAATTGGATTAGGAATTGGCTGGCAGATAGAAGACAGAGGGTGGTGGTTGATGGGAGATATTCATCGTGGAGTTCGGTGACAAGTGGTGTGCCTCAGGGGTCTGTTTTGGGGCCCCTGCTGTTTGTAATTTTTATAAATGATCTGGATGAGGGTATTGAGGGATGGATCAGTAAATTTGCAGATGATACTAAAGTCGGTGGGTGTGGTAGATAGTGAAGAGGGGTGAGTTTACAGAGTGACTTGGACAAGTTGCAGAGCTGGGCCGAGAGGTGGCAAATGGAGTTTAATGTGGAAAAGTGTGAGGTAATGCACTTTGGCAGGAACAATAAATGTGTAGAGTATAGGGCTAATGGTAGGGCTCTTAATAGTGTTGAGGAACAGAAGGATCTTGGTGTATGTTGTCAATAGATCCCTGAAAGTAGGCAGTCAAGTGGATAAAGTTGTTAAGAAGGCTTATGGAGTCTTAGCTTTTATTGGTAGGGGGATTGAATTTAGGAGCCGCAGCATCATGTTGCAGCTGTACAAAACTCTAGTGCGGCCGCACTTGGAGTATTGTGTGCAGTTCTGGTCGCCACATTATAAGAAAGATGTGGAGGCATTGGAGAGGGTACAGAGGAGGTTTACTAGGATGTTGCCTGGTATGGAGGGCAGGTCCTATGAAGAGAGGTTGAAGGATTTGAGGTTGTTTTCGTTAGAAAGGAGGCGGCTAAGGGGGGATCTTATTGAAGCATATAAGATAATTAGAGGTTTGGATAGGGTGGACAGTGATAGCCTTTTTCCTAGGATGGAGAAAGCTAGCACGAGGGACACAACTTTAAATTAAGGGGTATGAGTTATAGGACGGATATCAGAGGTAGGTTCTTTACTCAAAGAGTGATTAGGGAGTGGAATGCCCTGCCTGCAGCTGTTGTAGATGCGCCAAGTTTGGTAGCGTTTAAGAGGTTAGTTGATAAGTATATGGATGAGAAGGGAATGGTTTAGTTAGGAGGGGCATTGCTTTTTACTTTGGTCGGCACAACATCGAAGGCCGAAGGGCCTGTTCTGTGCTGTATTGTTCTATGTTCTATGTTGTATGTAAGGTTCAGTAGAACATAGAACATAGAACACTACAGCACAAACAGGCCCTTCAGCCCACAAGTTGTGCCGATCATATCTATACCTACCAGGCCATAGAACTATCTGTAACTCCCAATCCCATTAAATCCCATGTACTCATCCAGAAGTCTCTTCTATCACCACTGACGGCAACCGATTCCATTCACTCACCACCCTCTGAGTGAAAAACTTACCTCTAACATCTCCTCTGTACTTGCCCCCCAGCACCTTAAACCTGTTTCCTCTGGTAGTGACCATTTCAGCCCTAGGAAATAGCCTCCGAGAATCCACCCTGTCTGTTCCTCTCAACATTTTATAAACCTCTATCAGGTCGCCTCTCAACCTTCGTCTCTCCAGGGAGAAGAGACCTAGCTCTCTCAGCCTATCTTCAGAAGGCATGCCTCCCAATCCAGGCAACATCCTTGTAAATCTCCTCTGCACCCTCTCAATAGCTTCCACATCCTTCCTATAGTGAGGCGACCAGAACTGCGCACAATACTCCAAGTGGGATCTGACAAGGATCTTATAAAGTTGCAGCATTACCTCCCGACTTTTAAACTCAATCCCTCTATCAATGAAGGCCAATACACCATATGCCTTCTTGACCACATCCTCCACTTGCAGGGCAGATTTAAGAGACCTATGGACCCGGACCCCAAGATCCTTCTGTTCCTCAACACTGCCAAGACTCCTACCCTTGATATTATACTGCTTCATCCCATCGGTCCTGCCAAAATGGAGCACCACACATTTATCCGCATTGAAATCCATCTGCCACTTCTCCGCCCAGTCTTGCATCCTATCTATGTCTCGTTACAACTTCAGACACCCTTCCAGACTATCCACAACACCAACAACCTTCGTATCGTCGGCGAACTTACTAACCCATCCCTCCACTTCCTCATCCAGGTCATTTATGAAAATGACAAACAGCAAGGATCCTAGAACAGATCCCTGGGGCACTCCACTGGTGACTGACCTCCGTGCAGAAGAAGACCCATCCACAACTACTCTCTGCCTTCGGCAGGCAAGCCAGTTCTGGATCCACAAGGCCAAAGCCCCTTGGATCCCATGCCCTCTCACCTTCTCAAGAAGTCTTGCATGGGGGACCTTATCAAACACATTGCTGAAATCCATGTAAACCACGTCTACTGCTCTTCCTTCATCAATGTGTTCAGTCACATTTTCAAAGAACTCAATCAGGCTCGTAAGGCATGATCTGCCCTTAACAAAGCCGTGTTGACTATTCCTGATCATGTTGAATTTCTCTAAATGCTCATAAATCCTATTTCTCAGAATCCTCTCCATCAACTTACCGACCACTGAGGTCAGACTCACTGGTCTGTAATTGCCAGGACTATCCCTATTCCCCTTCTTGAAAATAGGCACCACATCCGCCATCCTCCAATCTTCCGGAACCTCTCCTGTCTCCATCGACGATGCAAAGATCATCGCCAGGGGCTTTGTAATCACTTCCTTCACCTCCCACAGTAACCTGGGGTACATCCCATCCGGACGCGGTGATTTATCTATCTTGATGGAACTTAACAGTTCCAACACCACCTCTTTCTTAATATCCATGAACAAGGCAACAAGGGAAAATAGGTTCAAGGTGGGGGGCAGGAGGTTTAGGGAGGATGTGAGGAAAAACTTTTATCCAGAGGGTGGTGAGGGTCTGGAATGCGCTGTCTGGGATGATGGTGGAGGCGAATTGCCTCACATCCTTTAAAAAGTACCTGGATGAATACTCAGAAAGTCAGGCGCTTCTAATGTGTCAGTGTGGACTCAATGGGCTGAAGGGCCTCTTCTGCAATGTACAATTCTATGATTCTGTAAGTCATGAAGCATTATATTCACTGGAGTTCAGAAGACTGAGATGGGAACTCATAGAAAAGTATAAAATTCTGACAGGAGTCGAGATGGTGGATACAGGAAGGGTGTTCCCGATGGTGGAAATGTCCAAAACAGGAGTCACAGTCTAAGAATACAGGGTAAATCGATTAGGACAGAGATGAGGAGAAATTTCTTCATCCAAACTGTGTCAGCCTGTGGAATTCACAGAACACAGTGGAGACCACAACATGTTTTTGAGAGATAATTAGATACAGTATTGGGGTGAAAGAGATCAAAGGATATGGGGAGAAAGTGGGATCAGGTTATTGAGTTGGATGATCAGCCATGACCATAAAGAATGGCAGAACAGGTTTGACAGGCTGAATTTCCTCCCCTTGCTCCTATTTGCTATATTTCTACGTAGTCCTCTCTCCCTCATGTTTAGTCAGCTTAAATATCTCGATACTATACACTTTGCCCATTCCTTGTGGGAGCGAGTCCCACATTCTCCCCACTCCCCATGGGAGTGAGTCCCACATTCTCCCCACTCCCCGTGGGAGCGAGTCCCACATTCTCCCCACTCCCCATGGGAGTGAGTCCCACATTCTCCTCACTTCCCATGGGAGCGAGTCCCACATTCTCTCCACTCCTCGTGGGAGCAAGTCCCACATTCTCCCCATTCCCTGTGGGAGCAAGTCCGACACTGGGTAAAGAGATTAGATTGAGTAGTGAGTGTCAGAGGCATCGTGTGTTACGATGGTTCTAGATGAGGCAATGCTGAATCATTGATGTGGGACAGGCTGGGTTGGATGCTGGTGCCGTGAGGAATTCTGTGGCTGACACTGATTGATTGGAAAGCTGATGGCAATCCTCTTTCTCCCGACTGTGTGAAAATGTTCTATTCATAAAAGCCCAGACAATTCCCCTCAGCACTCAGCTCATCCTCATTAACTCCATTCATTTCCATTTTAATTGATGCCATTTGCAGCGGTTAATCATTCTGAATGAAGTGTATCAGAGAGATGATAACATTGAAGAGGATTCTTCATTGAACACATCAGAGCTGCAAGAATTACTGTAGTCAAAAAAGAATAAATCGAACAATCAGCTTAACACAAAGAAATAACTCACCCATCCATTGCACAATCAGACAAGCTATAGAAATAAAATAATGTTTCAACACTTTTCCATCAACTGTATCTCCCCCAGTGAAGACTGACTCCCACTGGGGTACGGGTCACACACACACTGACTCCCACTGGGGTACGGGTCCCACACACACTGACTCTCACTGGGGTACGGGTCCCACACACACTGACTCTCACTGGGGTACGGGTCCCACACACACTGACTCTCACTGGGGTACGGGTCCCACACACACTGACTCTCACTGGGGTACGGGTCCCACACACACTGACTCTCACTGGGGTACGGGTCCCACACACACTGACTCTCACTGGGGTACGGCTCCCACACACACTGACTCTCACTGGGGTACGGGTCCCACACACACTGACTCTCACTGGGGTACGGGTCCCACACACACTGACTCTCACTGGGGTACGGGTCCCACACACACTGACTCTCACTGGGGTACGGCTCCCACACACACTGACTCTCACTGGGGTACGGGTCCCACACACACTGACTCTCACTGGGGTACGGGTCCCACACACACTGACTCTCACTGGGGTACGGCTCCCACACACACTGACTCTCACTGGGGTACGGCTCCCACACACACTGACTCTCACTGGGGTACGGCTCCCACACACACTGACTCTCACTGGGGTACGGCTCCCACACACACTGACTCTCACTGGGGTACGGTCCCACACACACTGACTCTCACTGGGGTACGGGTCCCACACACACTGACTCTCACTGGGGTACGGGTCCCACACACACTGACTCTCACTGGGGTACGGGTCCCACACACACTGACTCTCACTGGGGTACGGGTCCCACACACACTGACTCTCACTGGGGTACGGGTCCCACACACACTGACTCTCACTGGGGTACGGCTCCCACACACACTGACTCTCACTGGGGTACGGCTCCCACACACACTGACTCTCACTGGGGTACGGCTCCCACACACACTGACTCTCACTGGGGTACGGCTCCCACACACACTGACTCTCACTGGGGTACGGCTCCCACACACACTGACTCTCACTGGGGTACGGCTCCCACACACACTGACTCTCACTGGGGTACACGTTCCATACACACTGACTCTCACTGGGGAATGGGTTCTACACACACACTCTCACTGGGATACGGCTCCCACACACACTGACTCTCACTGGGGTACACGTTCCATACACACTGACTCTCACTGGGGTACGGCTCCCACACACACTGACTCTCACTGGGGTACGGGTCCCACACACACTGACTCTCACTGGGGTACGGCTCCCACACACACTGACTCTCACTGGGGTACGGCTCCCACACACACTGACTCTCACTGGGGTACGGGTCCCACACACACTGACTCTCACTGGGGTACGGCTCCCACACACACTGACTCTCACTGGGGTACGGGTCCCACACACACTGACTCTCACTGGGGTACGGCTCCCACACACACTGACTCTCACTGGGGTACGGGTCCCACACACACTGACTCTCACTGGGGTACGGATCCCACACACACTGACTCTCACTGGGGTACGGATCCCACACACACTGACTCTCACTGGGGTACGGATCCCACACACACTGACTCTCACTGGGGTACGGGTCCCACACACACTGACTCTCACTGGGGTACGGATCCCACACACACTGACTCTCACTGGGGACGGCTCCCACACACACACTGACTCTCACTGGGGTACGGGTCCCACACACACTGACTCTCACTGGGGTACGGACTCCCACACACACTGACTCTCACTGGGGTACGACTCCCACACACACTGACTCTCACTGGGGTACGGATCCCACACACACTGACTCTCACTGGGGTACGGCTCCACACACACTGACTCTCACGGGGTACGGTCCCACACACACTGACTCTCACTGGGGTACACTCCCACACACACTGACTCTCACTGGGGTACGGTCCCACACACACTACTCTCACTGGGATACGGGTCCCCACACACTGACTCTCACTGGGGTACGGCTCCCACACACACTGACTCTCACTGGGGTACGGCTCCCACACACACTGACTCTCACTGGGGTACGGCTCCACACACACTGACTCTCACTGGGGTAGGGTCCCACACACACTGACTCTCACTGGGGTACGGCTCCCACACACACTGACTCTCACTGGGTACGGGTCCCACACACACTGACTCTCACTGGGGTACGGCTCCCACACACACTGACTCTCACTGGGGTACGGCTCCCACACACACTGACTCTCACTGGGGTACGGCTCCCACACACACTGACTCTCACTGGGGTACGGCTCCCACACACACTGACTCTCACTGGGGTACGGGTCCCACACACACTGACTCTCACTGGGGTACGGCTCCCACACACACTGACTCTCACTGGGGTACGGCTCCCACACACACTGACTCTCACTGGGGTACGGCTCCCACACACACTGACTCTCACTGGGGTACGGCTCCCACACACACTGACTCTCACTGGGGTACGAGTCCCACACACACAGACTCTCACTGGGGTACGACTCCCACACACACTGACTCTCACTGGGATACGGCTCCCACACACACTGACTCTCACTGGGGTACGGCTCCCACACACACTGACTCTCACTGGGGTACGGCTCCCACACACACTGACTCTCACTGGGGTACGGGTCCCACACACACTGACTCACTGGGGTACAAGTCCCACACACACTGACTCTCACTGGGGTACGGCTCCCACACACACTGACTCTCACTGGGGTCGACTCCCACACACACTGACTCTCACTGGGGTACGGGTCCCACACACACTGACTCACTGGGTACAGGTCCCACACACACTGACTCTCACTGGGGTACGGCTCCCAACACACTGACTTCACTGGGGTACGGGTCCCACACACACTGACTCTCACTGGGGTACGGGTCCCACACACACTGACTCTCACTGGGGTACGGGTCCCACACACACTGACTCTCACTGGGGTACGGGTCCCACACACACTGACTCTCACTGGGGTACGGGTCCCACACACACTGACTCTCACTGGGGTACGGCTCCCACACACACTGACTCTCACTGGGGTACGGGTCCCACACACACTGACTCTCACTGGGGTACGGCTCCCACACACACTGACTCTCACTGGGGTACGGGTCCCACACACACTGACTCTCACTGGGGTACGGGTCCCACACACACTGACTCTCACTGGGGTACGGGTCCCACACACACTGACTCTCACTGGGGTACGGGTCCCACACACACTGACTCTCACTGGGGTACGGGTCCCACACACACTGACTCTCACTGGGGTACGGGTCCCACACACACTGACTCTCACTGGGGTACGGGTCCCACACACACTGACTCTCACTGGGGTTCCCACACACACTGACTCTCACTGGGGTACGGGTCCCACACACACTGACTCTCACTGGGGTACAGCTCCCACACACACTGACTCTCACTGGGATACGGGTCCCACACACACTGACTCTCACCGGGGTACGACTCCCACACACACTGACTCCCACTGGGATACGGGTCCCACACACACTGACTCTCACTGGGGTACGGGTCCCACACACACTGACTCTCACTGGGGTACGGGTCCCGCACATACTGACGCTCTCTGGGGTACGGGTCCCACACACACTGACTCTCACTGGGGTACGGGTCCCACACACACTGACTCTCACTGGGGTACGGGTCCCACACACACTGACTCTCACTGGGGTACGGGTCCCACACACACTGACTCTCACTGGGGTCCCACACACACTGACTCTCACTGGGGTCCCCCACACACACTGACTCTCACTGGGGTACGGCTCCACACACACTGACTCTCACTGGGGTAGGCGCCCACACACAACTGACTCTCACTGGGGTACGGGTCCCACACACACTGACTCTCACTGGGGTACGGCTCCCACACACACTGACTCTCACTGGGGTACGGCTCCCACACACACTGACTCTCACTGGGGTACGGCTCCCACACACACTGACTCTCACTGGGGTACGGGTCCCACACACACTGACTCTCACTGGGGTACGGGTCCCACACACACTGACTCTCACTGGGGTACGGCTCCCACACACACTGACTCTCACTGGGGTACGGATCCCACACACACTGACTCTCACTGGGGTACGGGTCCCACACACACTGACTCTCACTGGGGTACAGCTCCCACACACACTGACTCTCACTGGGGTACGGGTCCCACACACACTGACTCTCACTGGGGTACGACTCCCACACACACTGACTCTCACTGGGGTACGGGTCCCACACACACTGACTCTCACTGGGGTACGGGTCCCACACACACTGACTCTCACTGGGGTACGGGTCCCACACACACTGACTCTCACTGGGGTACGGGTCCCACACACACTGACTCTCACTGGGGTACGGGTCCCACACACACTGACTCTCACTGGGGTACGGGTCCCACACACACTGACTCTCACTGGGGTACGGGTCCCACACACTGACTCTCACTGGGGTACGGGTCCCACACACACTGACTCTCACTGGGGTACGGGTCCCACACACACTGACTCTCACTGGGGTACGGGTCCCACACACACTGACTCTCAATGGGATATGGGTTCTACACACTCTGAGCTGTGAATGAGGGTTGGAGCAAAAGGGAGTTCACTGGTGGTGGGGAGATTGTTTGGGAGGTTTGAGATAACAGAGGGGAGTGCTGGAGCAAAGGGGCATTGGGTCCTGGAGAGAAAGGGGACTTATTTGGTTCCATTAGGAGGAAAGATTCAGCAATGAGAGGGGAAGGAAGACAGTTTTAATGCTACCATGTTCTGAGGCCTCTCGAAACACCCTGACAATGGGCTAGAAGCCTGTGTGGCTGGGGCAGGTGGATGTGGCATGGCCTGAAGGATCCCCTGGGCTCATGGAGTGGGGCAGAGGGTGCTCTGAGTTGTTACTAAGCATCTTAACACAAATCGTGAGGTGTCACATCAAGAGGCATCACTTTGACTGGCAGTAATGGAGACACTCTGGTGACTCAGATGAGAGTTCAGATCTCCACCATGTCAGATGGTGACATTTGAATTCAATTGAAATCTGGACTTTAAAACGAATGGTTGTCGCAAAACTCATCTGGTTCACCAATGCCCTTTAGAGAAGGAAATCTGCTGTCTTTATCCAGTCTGGCCAACATGTGACTCCAGAGCAATGTGGTCGACTCTGAACTGCTCTCAAGAAATTTAATCTCACGACTAAATTTAAAAATATTACTCTCATAGCTGAGCCAAGGTAATCATTATTGATGTGTGTAAGTGTCACTGATTACTGGTCACCATCCTTTCCACTGTGTGAGTGTCATGTTCCATCTCCATTTGCTGAGAGGTTGAGCTGCTGCTGCTATACAGACCATTGAGATGTTGAGAATCTGTTTCTGGTGCTGCTGTGGAGCTGTGTCTCATTCCTCAGCCTGCCGGAATGGAACTGATTCACTCACAGGCACAAGATGAGTTGGATAATCCCAGAGAGTCTCCTGGCTGTGGACCAGCCTTGTCCCCTCTGCCCTCACTGTGGGCCCTCGAGAGCCCCTGGTTTCTCATTGGGATTACAGATGCTGCTGCAGTGAGGTTGAGAAGCCCACACTGCCCTCTGATGTTGGCACTCATTGCCCCACAGAGTTCATCACCTCCCACAGCGTAAGGTGAAATGTTGCGCCGGTGTGGCCACCCCTCTCATGGTGTTAACCTGGTTGCCTTGGAGTTCTGGCCCCATCTCCTCAGACAGAAGATGGAAGGAATGTAACTGACATCTCTTCCTGCTGTGGTTCTGTAGCTCCAGGAATAGCTGACAGGCTCAGCAGAAGCCTGGCCTCCAGCAATCTCCCGAGTGCTGGCACCTCAGACATCCCTGCCTCTGCCTGCTGGAGACCAGAGCAGGGTGCTCACCAGTTTGTGACCCAAGGGCCTTGATCCCACCGAGGTGTGTGTCTGCACTGGTGAGGGGTTTGGGTAAAAGCTGCGACTGAGAAACCATCCTCGCTGGCTTTCCATCTGAGCTCTGCCTGCAATCTGGAGGCAAGGGGCTATTCCCCAGATATCAATGCGAGGAGATGTTGAAATGGGACCCACCCTGACTGAGCTGACTATGGGATCTATGAATTAAAGTCCAGCAGCCAGAGGGGCAGTGTGCATCCCCCCCACCCTTATGTCTTCACCCCCATCTCCCCCAACAACCCAATCCCCGCGTTTCCCACCCAAAACGACAGCCGGAAATTAGGGCAGATTCGCCCCATTGGCTGCCCTGGATTAATGTTCATATTCAGTACAGCACTCCCCTCTGGTGGCTATTTACAGATATAACATTGGATGTGAAATTTCTCTTTTGAGGCTGACAATTATTGGAATGCTTTTGCATTTAAATGGTCATTGGATAAACATAGAACATAGAACATTACAGCACAGAACAGGCCCTTCGGCCTTCGATGTTGTGCCGACCAAAATAAAAAGCAATGCCCCTCCAAACTAAACCATTCCCTTCTCTTCCATATACTTATCAATTAACCTCTTAAACGCCACCAAACTTGGCGCATCTACAACAGCTGCAGGCAGGGCATTCCACTCCCTAATCACTCTTTGAGTAAAGAACCTACCTCTGATATCCGTCCTATAACTCATACCCCTTAATTTAAAGCTGTGTCCCCTCGTGCTAGCTTTCTCCATCCTAGGAAAAAGGCTATCACTGTCCACCCTATCTAAACCTCTAATCATCTTATATGCTTCAATAAGATCCCCTCTTAGCCGCCTCCTTTCTAACGAAAACAACCTCAAATCCTTCAACCTCTCTTCATAGGACCTGCCCTCCATACCAGGCAACATCCTGGTAAACCTCCTCTGTACCCTCTCCAATGCCTCCACATCTTTCTTATAATGTGGGGACCAGAACTGCACACAATACTCCAAGTGCGGCCGCACTAGAGTTTTGTACAGCTGCAACATGATGCTGCGGCTCCTAAATTCAATCCCCCTACCAATAAAAGCTAAGACTCCATAAGCCTTCTTAACAACTTTATCCACTTGACTGCCTACTTTCAGGGATCTATTGACACATACACCAAGATCCTTCTGTTCCTCAACACTATTAAGAGCCCTACCATTAGCCCTATACTCTACACATTTATTGTTCCTGCCAAAGTGCATTACCTCACACATATGGATGACATTGGAATAGTGTAGGTTAGGTGGGCTTTATTTTGATTTCACAGGTCAGTGCAACATCGAGGACTGAATGGCCTTACTGCACTGTCATGTTCTATGTTTTATGAATTTTATGAAATTTTAGTTTTCTGATTTTTCACCAGTTCTTCACATCCCTGCATGGACAAACTCAAATTTAGAAGACTGATTCCTGGATGGCAGGACTGATGTATGAGGAGCGATTAAGTTGTTAGGATCCTATTCGTTGGAGTTCTGAGAGGATGCAAGAATGTGCGGAGAAGTGGCAGATGGATTTCAATGTGGATAAATGTGTAGTGGTCCATTTTGGCAGGAAATGGGATGAAGGAGTATGACATCAAGGGTGGGATTCTTAGCTGTGTTGAGGAGCAGAAGGGTCTTAGGGTCCGGGTCCATAGGACTCTTAAATCGACCTCGCAGGTGGAGGATGTATTCAAGAAGGTGTATGGTGTACTGGTCTTCATTAATCGAGGGATTGAGTTTAGGAGTTGGGAGGTAATGCTGCAGCTTTATAAGACCCTTGTCAGACCCCACTTGGAGTACTGTGCGCAGTTCTGGCCGCCTCACCACAGGAAGGATGTCGAAACCATTGAGAAGATGCAAGAGGAGATTTACAAGGATGTTGCCAGGATGAGGAGGCAGGCCTTATGAAGATAGGTTGAGGGAGCTAGGTCTTTTCTCCCTGGAGAGACGAAGGTTGAGAGGCGACCTGATAGAGGTTTACAAGATGTTGAGAGGAATAGATAGGGTGGATTCTCGGAGGCTATTTCCCAGGGCTGAAATGGTTGTTACGAGAGGACACAGGTTTAAGGTGCTGGGGGGCAATTACAGAGGAGATGTTAGGAGTAAGTTTTTCACTCAGAGGGTGGTGAGTGAATGGAATCGGCTGCCGTCGGTGGTGGTGGAGGTGAACTCACTGGGGTCTTTTAAAAGACTTCTGGATGAGTACATGGGATTTAATGGGATTGGGAGTTACAGATAGTTCTATTGCCTGGTAGGTATGGCACAACTTGTGGGCCGAAGGGCCTGTTTGTGCTCTAGTATTCTATGTTCTATGTTGTATAATCTCATAAAATTCTAATAGGGTTAGACAGGGAAGAATGTTCCCAATGGTGGGGAATTCAGAACTAGAAGCCCTAATTTGAGGATAAGGGATAAATCTTTTAGAACTGAGGTGAGGAGAAATTTCTTCACCGAGAAGGTGGCGAGTGTGTGGAATTCACTCTCACAGAATGTAGTTGAGGCCAAAATGAGATTTAATGGGATTGAGAGTTATAGATAGGCCTAAAACTATAGTTAGGTAGTTAGGGATATGATCGGTGCAACTTGTGGGCTGAAGGGCCTGTTTGTGCTGTAGTTTTCTATGTTCTATGTAAAATGTTGTGGGCATGACCTAAGGTGAAAAATTGGCTTTCCGCCCTATTTCTCACCTCTCACAACCTTGCCGGCCACCATTAGCCCAGGAGGAGCATGAGGCTGATTTCAATATTAATTATATGATTAACACGTCAGTAATGAACCCTGGGCGTTATGGTCTGAACTCATTTACTTTAACCCTGTTGCTGGTTGACGATCGAGGTCTCCACGGGGACCTGATGTAATGGCCTCACCACTGCGATTGGAGGCCATTGATGCCTCTCTCTCCCTCATGCCACCTCAGTGATTGAGGGCAGAGCTGGACAGTGCGCATGGAGCAGTGCCAATTAGAAGAGGCCTAATGGAGGAAGATGGTGGGAGTGTGGCGGGGGGGAGGGGTGATGGTGAAGAAGATCGTAGGATCGGAGAAGAGGAGGAAATTAAGGAATTCTGTAGAGACTGAGGATTGATCATTAGGGGTGGCAGTCAGAAGGGGTTGGGGCAGTTGGCCAATGCTGTGATGGGGGACGGGGTAGTGGAGGGGGTGATGTCCATGGGGGAGGATGGGTGAGAGTTGCAGATCTCCCAGCATACAGTGTGCACAGTGCACTGAGAGATTGGGAAGCCTGCATAATGGTGCCCCTAGAGCTCAGCAACCGGCTTCCCGGCTGAGCTGAGACTCCACCAGCCCCCCCGCCCTGCCCCCACCCACTGCCCACTAGTGAGAATCACATTACAGCATAAATCCTCCCTTGCTGAGAAAGCTAATGAGGAAACCTCCCATTTTCTTTCCCATTCAACTGTTAGAAATTTTTGGAGAAAGTTCAGCCTTGTATGTTTTCAAGAAGCGTTTAGATAGCACTCATGGAATAAAGAGGATCAGAGGACACCGGGGACACCGGAGTCAGGCTGTTGAGTTTGGTAATCTGACTGATTATACTGAATGATGGCATAGGCTCAAAGGGCCGAATGGTCTTCTCCTGCTCCTAGTTACTGCTCCTGTGTTTATTGAGGGTAAATTATGGGGGAACAGCCAAGACTAAGTTGGATTGGATTGGCTGAGTGAATTGGTTGGGTAATAAAGCCATGGATGAGGGCTTCCACAGTGGATCAGTTGAGCAGGGTCTGCATCGTCACGATGATGAAAGGAGGTCCACCCAGTGTCAGTATAAAAATGAGGCCAGGCGTGCCTCTGCAAATCAAATGTGACCAAGATAAAAACAGACTGACAATGTCGGCATGTTGTCATGGAGACAGATAGAGCCTGTTGCTAGGGAACAGAGCTTGGAGCAGGAACCAGGAACAATGGCTCCAGCTTTCCCAATATTTAATTGGAGGAAATTTCTGCTCATTCAGCCGTGGGTGTTGGATAATCAGTCGGATAATTTAGTGACAGTGACTGTGTTGAGAGAGGTGGGTGTGAGCAAGAGAGCTCAAAAAGATGTGAAAGCTCACACTGTGTCTTCAGAGAGTCTTCCCGATTGGCAGCGTGGAAATAGAAATAGGAATGGGGTGAAGGATAGATCCCCAGGGACACCAGGATTAAAGAGCAGGAAAAGGAACCATTGCCAGTGATTATTCTTCAAGAAAAAATCCTCAATTGACTCAGGGTGGAATCAATGGTGTCCAACTCAACTCACTGCATGTGGAATCAGTGTGGGATCCATGTGGGATCTATATGGAATCTGTATGGGATCCATGTGGGATCTACATTGGATCCAGGATGAACACAGTAAGAAGTCTCACAACATTAGGTTAAAGTCCAAAAGGTTTATTTGGTAAAAGCCACTGGCTTTAGAAGTGCTGCCCCTTCATCAGGTGAGTGGGAGTTCTGTTCACAAAAAGGGCATATACAAACACAAACTCAATTTACAAAATAATGGTTGGAATATGAGTTTTTACAAAAAATCAAGTCTTAAAGGTACAGACAATGTGAGTGGAGAGAGGGTTAAGCACAGATTAAAGAAATGCGTATAATCTCTGGACAAGACAGTTAGTGAGATTTTGCAAGTCCAGGCAAGTCATGGGGGTTACAGATAGTGTGACATGAAGCCAAGATCCCTGTTGAGACCGTCCTCATGTGTGCGGAACTTGGCTATCAGTCTCTGCTCAGTGACATAGAACATAGAACATTACAGCACAGAACAGGCCCTTCGGCCTTCGATGTTGCGCCGACCAATATAAAAAGCAATGCCCCTCCAAACTAAACTGACTCTGCGTTGTCGTGTGTTGTGAAGGCCACCTTGGAGAATGCTTACCCGAAGATCAGAGGCTGAATGCAGTGACTGCTGAAATGTTCCCCACAGGAAGAAAACACTCTTGCCTGACAATTGTCGAGCAGTGTTCATTCATCGTCCGTAACTTCTACATAGTCTCCCCAATGTACCATGCCTTGGGACATCATTTCCTGCAGCATATCAAGTAGACGATGTTGGCTGAATTACAAATATACAAAGAACAAAGAACAAAGAGCAACACAGCACGGGAAACAGGCCCTTCGGCCCAACGAGCCCACGTCGCCGTCCTAACGTCTTAATGACATATCCATGACTTTAGGCTATGCCTATTGTTGAAGATTCCCATATAGGGACCAATATAGGGACAATTTGTTACCCAATCAGCCTAAGAGCACATTTTTGGGATGTGGGAGGAAACCGGAGCACCCGGAGAAAACCCACGCAACCATGGGGAGAATGTGCAAACTCCCGCAGACACAGGCCCAAATCCATGTGTCTGCACAGCAACAGCGATAGTCTCTGAGCTGTCATGTTGCCCATCAGATGGTCCAGTTTAAGCATACACTAACGACTTGAAGCACTAGGCCACTCCTGAAGCAACATCCAAGAGCAGCCCTCGCACGACATGCCACATGCATGCCCCTTGTTGGTCAACAAGGTGGACCGAATTGCCTGCGGAAACAAATAAGACTTAATTAAACATGCTAAAAAAAACTAAGACATTCCCGAGACGAAACTAAAAGATAGTCTACTACTATTTGGTCCTCCCGATATTCAAACAGTCCTGCTATATCCCTCTATCTGCAGACCGCTCATGTGGCTGTCCAAGAGACCCTTAAACAACCCTAGCGTGCCTGCTCCCACCACCTTACTCGGTAGTGCATTCCACACCTCCACTACCCTTTGTGTGAAAAACTGCCCTCTAATATTCGTCTTATACAAACCCCCCCCTCACCCTGAGCCCGTGACCCCTCATTCTATCCATTTCTAATGGTGGAAAAAGCTTAACACCATTTACTCTATCTATACCCCTCATAATCTTATATACCTCTAAAAGATCCCCTCTGAGCCGACGTCTTTCAAGGGAAAACAACCCCAGTGTTTTCAATCTTTCCTCATAAGACAGCCCTTCCATACCAGGCAGCATCCTGGTAAATCTCCTCTGCACTCTCTCCAGGGCCTCTACATCCTTCCTGTAGTACGGCGACCAGAACTGGACGCAGTACTCCAAGTGAGGCCTAACCAACGTTCTATACACCTGCAACATCAGACTCCTACTCTTGTATTCTATACCCCTTCCTATGAAGGCTAACATACCATACGCTTTCTTTATCACATTCTCCACCTGTACTGACACCTTCAGAGACTTGTGAACCTGCACCCCCAGGTCTCTCTGCATCTCTATACTCCGGATAGTTTTACCTTTTATCCTATAACTCCCCTCTACATTATTCCGGCCAAAATGCATCACCTCGCATTTATCCGGATTAAATTCCATTTGCCATCTATCTGCCCAATCTACCAGCCTATCAATGTCCTGTTGTATTGCCTGGCACTGCTCCTCAGTACCTGCCAATCCAATCATCTTAGTGTCATCAGCAAATTTGCTGATCACACCATCTACCCCCTCTTCCAAGTCATTTATATACACCACAAATAGAAGAGGTCCTAGTACTGAGCCCTGTGGCACACCACTAGTGACAGACCTCCAGTTGGAAAAAGAGCCTTCCACTACTACCCGCTGTCTCCTCCTCCCAAGCCAGTTCTCAACCCATCTACATACCTGGCCCTGTATCCCATGCGCCTTCACCTTTTTTATCAGCCTACCATGAGGGACCTTATCAAATGCCTTACTGAAATCCATCTAGATGACATCAACGGCTTGTCCTTCATCAACCGTTTTTGTCACCTCTTCAAAAAATTCCACTAGATTCGTAAGGCACGACCTCCCCTTAACGAAGCCATGCTGCGTATCCCTGATCAGATCGCAGCGCTCCAGATGCTCATACATCCTGCCCCTGAGAATCCTCTCCATTAGCTTACCTATAACTGAAGTCAAGCTCACCGGCCTATAGTTCCCTGGGTTATCCCTCTGACCCTTTTTAAACAACGGTACTACATTTGCAATCCGCCAGTCCTCTGGGACCTCCCCTGTGTCCAAAGAAGAGACAAAGATTTGCGTCAGAGGCCCAGCAATGTCATCTCTCACCTCCCTTAGCAGCCTGGGACAAATACCATCAGGCCCCTGAGCTTTATAAGTCTTTATGCTACCTAAAAGCCCCAACACTTCGTCCCTCATAATAATGATTTCCTTTAACGGGTCCACAAATTCCTCAAAGCCGGCATCAGACATCAGGCCCCTCTCCAGCATGATGTACTGTACTGTATGTACTGTATTCCTGGTGAATGGTGTTCTCACGTGAGATGATGGCATCTGTTTCAATGATCCAGCACTAATTACAGAGGTTGCTGTGGCAGGGATGTCGTGGTCACTGTTCTCCTGACGGCTGGGTAGTTTGCTGTGGATAGTGGTCTGTTTGAGGTTGTGCGATTGTTTGAAGGCAAGAAATGGGGGTGTGGGAATGGCCCTGGTGAAATGTTCATCTTCATCAGTGACACATTGAAGGCTCCGAAGAAGATGTCATAGTTTCTCTGCTCCAGGGAAATACTGGATGATGAAGGGTACTCTGTTCGCCGTGTCCTATGTTCGTCTTCTGCTCAGATGAGGAGAATCTTAACAGACACCTCCAGTCGTTGAAAGATGCCCTCACAAAGACAGGATAGAACATAGAACACTACAGCACAAACAGGCCCTTTGGCCACAAGTTGCGCCGATCATACCCATACCTACTAGGCCATAGAACTACTTGAAACTCCCAATCCCATTAAATCCCATGTAGTCATCCAGAAGTCTTTTAAAAGACCTCCAGCAAGTTCGCCTCCACCACCACCGACAGCAGCTGATTCCATTCACTCGCCACCCTCTGAGTGAAAAACTTATCTCTAACATCTCCTCTGTGTTTGCTGCCCAGCACCTTTAACCTGTGTCCTCTCATAGCGACCATTTCAGCCCTGGGAAATAGCCTCCGAGAATCCACTCTATCTATTCCTCTCAACATTTTATAAACCTCTATCAGGTCGCCTCTCAACCTTCGTCTCTCCAGGGAGAAGAGACCTAGCTCTCTCAACCTGTCTTCATAAGGCCTGCCTCCCAATCCAGGCAACATCCTTGTAAATCTCCTCTGCACCCTCTCAATAGCTTCCACATCCTTCCTATAGTGAGGCGACCAGAACTGCACACAATACTCCAAGTGGGGTCTGACAAGGGTCTTATAAAGTTGCAGCATTACCTCCCAACTCCTAAACTCAATCCCTTGATTAATGAAGTCCTGGTTCATTAGCCAGCACCAGGTCCAGTACAGCCTCTCCTCCCGTGGGCTTATCCATGTGCTGTGTCAGGAAACCCTCCTGAACACACCTAACAAACTCCTCCCCATCCAAACCCCTTACCCTGGAGACATTCCAGTCGATGTTTGGGAAATTAAAGTCTCCCATCACGACAACTCTGTTATTTCTACATCACTCTAGGATCTGTTTCCCTATCTGCACCTCAACATCCCTGTCACTATTGGGCGGCCTATAGAAAACACCCAGCAAAGTTATCGACCCCTTGCTAACTTCCACCCACAGAGACTGTAGACAGTTTCTGCACGGCATCCACCTTCTCTACAGCTGTGACACTGTCCCTAATCAACAGTGCCACTCTGCCACCTCTTTTGCCTCCTTCCTGAAGCATCTAAATCCCGGCATCTGAATTACCCAGTCCTGTCCCTGAGACATCCAAGTCTCTGTAATGGCCACCACATCACATTCCCAAGCAGCAATCCACGCCCTAAGTTCATCCACCTTATTCACTACACTCCTGGCGTTAAAATAGACACACCTCAGCCCCTCAGTCTGGGCGCTTCCCTTCTCCATCACCCGTCTAACCTCCCTCTCATTCTGTCTACAGTCCTTCTCTACTTGGGACCTCCTTGCTCTCAATCACCTCATCTCAATTTTCTCTCCCCAACCTTTCTAGTTTAAAGTCTCCCCAGTAGTCCTAGCCAACTTTCCCGCCAAGATATAGGTCCCCCTGGGATTCAAGTGCCGCCCGTCTTTATTGTACAGGTCACACCTGCCCCTAAAGAGGTCCCAATGATCCAGGAACTGGAATCCCTGCCCCCTGCTCCAGTCCCTCAGCCATGCATTCACCCTCCACCTCATTCTATTTCTGCTCTCACTTTCCCACGGCGCAGGCAGCAATCCTGAGATTAAGTGCTCAACTCATTGATCGACTGTTCCAACACATCATAGTGAAAAACTGCACCAGCATCCTCAGAAAACAAACAGGAGACACGGTGGACAGAGTACCATTTGTTGTCCAGTATTCTGGGGAAATCATTCAACAACATATCATTGTTGAAGATGAACATCTTACCAGGACCATCCCCACACCCCCAATTCTTGCCTTCAAACAATTGCACAACCTCAAACAGACTGTTATTCATAGAAAACTACCCAGCCTTCAGAACAGTGACCACAATACCACACAAACCTGCCACAGCAACTTCTGCAAGACATGCCAGATCATCAACACAGATGCCATCATCTCACGTGAGAACACCATCCACCAGATACACGGTACATACTCTTGCAACTTGACCAACGTTGTTTACCTGATGTGCTGCAGGAAAGGATGTCCCGAGACGTGGTACATTGGGGAGACCATGCAGATGCTACGACAACAGATGAATAAACATCACTCAACAATCAGCAGACAAGAGTGTTCCCTTACTCTGTTGGAGAAACTTCAGTGGTCACGGGCATTTGGTCTCTGATCTTTGGGTAAGCGTTCTCCAAGGCAGCTTTCATACGCACGGAGTCGCTGAGCATAGACTGATAGCCAAGTTCCACACATGAGGACAGCCTCAACCGGGATCTTGGGTTCATGTTACACCATCTGTAACCCCCACAACTTGCCTGGACTTGCAAAATCTCACTGACTGTCTTGGCTGGAAACAATACACATTTCTTTAGTCTGTGCTTAAAACTCTCTCCACTCACATTGTCTGTACTTTTAAGACTTGATTACCTGTAAAAACTCACATTCCAACCATTATTTTGTAAACTGAGTGTCTACCTTTACATGTCCTGTTTGTGAATACAATTCCCACTTACCTGACGAAGAAACAGTGCTCCGAAAGCTAGTGGCATTTCCTACAAATAAACCTGTTGGACTTTAACCTAGTGTTGTGAGACTTCTTACTGTACTTACCCCAATCCAACACTGATATCTCCACATCATGGATGAATCCCAGCTCAGGGTGGATTTGAGGCCAGTCGGCAGATTGAACATGTTGCAGTCACTGATCAATCACAATATAGACTGAGACACAGCCTGAAATCTGCCACCGTCCCCCTACAAAAAGCTCACAATACCAATCCTCCATAATCCAAAATATCCAGACCATACCCTCTGACAGTGCGGCGCTTCCTCAGCACTGACCCTCTAACAGTGCGGCGCTTCCTCAGTACTGACCCTCTGACAGTGCGGCGCTCCCTCAGTACTGACCCTCTGACAGTGCGGCGCTCCCTCAGCACTGACCCTCTGACAGTGCGGCGCTCCCTCAGCACTGACCCTCTGACAGTGCGGCGCTCCCTCAGCACTGACCCCCTGACAGTGCGGCGCTCCCTCAGCACTGACCCTCTGACAGTGCGGCGCTCCCTCAGCACTGACCCTCTGACAGTGCGGCGCTCCCTCAGCACTGACCCTCTGACAGTGCGGCGCTCCTTCAGCACTGACCCTCTGACAGTGCGGCGCTCCCTCAGCACTGACCCTCTGACAGTGCGGCGCTCCCTCAGCAGTGACCCTCTGACAGTGCGGCACTCCCAACAGCACCGTGGGTGTACTTACACTTCCGGGCAGCTCACCCCCACCTTCTTAAGGGCAACTAGGGTTGGGGAATAAAATCGTGTGCAAATCTTGATGAAAATAGGAAACAGATTCACATCAATGTTTTAAAATTTATTGCATTTTATAAGCTGCAGCAAGTTTGATTTGTTCAGTTAATAACCTGCAAACGTGAAAATGAAAACTCTGTAACAGAGAAGAAATCTTCTCATTTATCCTACACAGCAAGAGTCTTTACAACATCACACTGCAAAATATCCACTTCTGACTGAGATGATGGTTTCCAATCTGATACAATCACACAAGCCTCCCGCGTGTCCCACATTCTCATACAACCCATCACACTGTCAGAAAGTCCTTTCATTTCACCAACTGAGAGCTTGATGAATTTTGGCACATTGATCAGTGAACCAACCACAAAAGTCTTTAACTCCTGCAGAAACTCAGTGCTACTAAAATTGCTCATTCTTTGATTGCCAAGTGAGGGAGAGCTTGAGTCATTAGTGAGAGAATGGATTTGACTTCAATTCCTGACAGATAACTTGATCAATAATGAAACATTCTAGTTTGAAGGCAGCCTTAGGGACAAGAGTAATGATCATAATGTATAAATCTGTCCCACTGGGAAGGACTTTCTCCTTTGAGTCAGAAGGTTGTGGTGGATTCAAGTCTCACTCCACAGACTTGGGTCCATCAGCTAGACTAACACAATAATCTAGAAAAAATCTCCTGGCATTTCAGAGGAGTATAGGGGGGAATGTCCTACTCAACATTTAGCCTTCAATTAACACACAATGCTGATCCATCCTCATGTTCCTCTTGCAAAGGTTTGCTGGGGTCAAACTTATGTCGAAATACTTTGTTAACTGTGAAGTTCTTTGAGATTATAAATGGTGTTGTCCAAAAGTTAACTTTCTTCAATTCTCCCAGGTTAGGTACAAATCAGTAAAGTTGATGCTGGGAGTTGTGAGTGAAGTATAATACTGTGAATAGGCTGAATGGACACAACACTGCTCCCTATTCACACATATCAACCTGGCATTGAGCAAGTGAGAGAATTAAATTAAATTTAGACATTACAGTTCTTGTGAAAAATTGATGAAATTCAAGAGTGAGTCAGCAAAGAACTGTTCTTCCATCCAACTTCACCCTCACTGAATATCAACCCTGCTATTATTTACTACCTATAAAAGGGAAAGGAATGGCACTGGAAAAATCACTCATCTGGAGAGCCAGTATAGACAGGCCTGGCCGAATGGTCTCTTTCTGTAACTATTCAATGCGATTTGGTGATGCTATCTCCTTATTACGTCTTGTTGCAATTTAAATGAATTCTACGGCTGGGATCCTCTCCCTCTCTGCTGGTGATGGGAGGGGATGCGCACTTACTAATAGTGGGAACTTACTGTCCTGTCACTGTCAACAGGGTCTTCTGTTGAACACACCCTCGCTGCTGGGAAACCTGAGAGTGTGCTATTAACGGGACAGCAAGATCCCACCAGAGCAAATGATAGTAGATTTCACTGAGTTGCTTTGCCTCAGTCACTTTTCCCGCTAACCTGAACCTCGGTGTAACGAATCCCTTCCTGACGCTCAGTCTTTCATGCGCTGACCCTCTGTTCTCACCCATGTACCTGGCTTGCTCGATCCGAAGAGGCTAATCAATGTCACCTTCAAGCTTGTTCATTACTCGGCCCAGACCAACAAGACAGAAAGAGATTGTATGATCAATCTGGCATCAAGAGTATTAATTGTTGAGAATTTTAACCTCAATATCTACTATCCGACGGAGTTACTGTTGCTGAGAGCAGTTTTCTAATCTGTGCGAATTTACAAAGCAAAGACAAACATGTCTGAAAAAATAGACCCAATCATTACATCTATATTTGCAGCCACATTCTGTACAAAACACTTTGGAATTTGCATGTAGAATTGGAACTGGAACAGATGATATGTCAACAGTCACGCACAGAACATGGCAGAGCTGCGAGGCTATTTGGAGTGAAGGTTGCAGCGATTCTGTTCTCTACCATTGCTAGATCGCTGTCTCCTTCTCCTTGTGTCCCTGGCTCTGACTGTCTGTTGACAGAAACTTTGATGTTGTGTCGGTTGCCATGTACTGCAGATGATGTGAGCCCCACACAGGGGTGGTGAGATGCCGCCATCGCTGTGGGAAAACAGTCACTGTCAGAACGGTGCTTCTCGACACATCATTCATCAAATGACCCTGAATGCAGGGCCACAGAAACAGCCCAATGGCACAACTGTTCCATTGACCTTCTTCGCTCCGTCTCTTCATCTCCCCCAATCACAATATCCTTTCCTGTAGCTACTGTTTATCCCAGTTTCCCCTGAAATGCATTTCCATTATTGGGACTGGACAGGGAACTAGAATGACCCCAGGATACGGTGGACCCTGAACCCCGGGTAGAGCCGGCCTGACTGGTAGTACCTGGAAGATTCCAGAGCTTGGCTTTACCAGTGATATTTAGTGGATTCTATGATGATGAGTTATAATCTTAGAGGGCAAAGGCTGACTGGGACCAGACAGGAGATCCCCTGGGAAGAAGTTAGTGTTCCTCTTCAACCAGACATGGGGAGGCAAGCAAGAAACCAGCTCAATGGTCAGAACAAACAATTACCATGGATGAGATTGGCACCACTTGTGCCAACATCTGGAACAGGTGTTCTCCTTATTTGAGAAAGGATATATTGGCACTGGAGGGGGTGCAGAGGAGATTCACCAGGTTGATTGCGGAGTCGAGAGGGTTGGCTTATGAGGAGAGGCTGAGTAGACTGGGACTATACTTACTGGAATTCAGAAGAATAAGAGGAAATCTTCTAGCAATTTATAACATTACGAACGGAATCGATAAGATCGAAGCAGGGAAGTTGTTTTCACTGGTGGGTGAAACTAGAACTAGGGGGCATGGCCTCAAAATAAGGGGGAGCAGATTTAGGACTGAGTTGAGGAGGAATTTCTTCACACAAAGGTTTGTGAATCTGTGGAATTTCCTGCCCAGTGAAGCAGTTGAGGCTCCCTCATTGAATGTTTTTAAGGCAAGGATAGATAAATTTTTGAACAGTAAAGGAATTAAGGGTTATAGAACATAGAACATTACAGCACAGAACAGGCCCTTTGGCCTTCGATGTTGCGCTGACCAATATAAAAAGCAATGCCCCTCTAAACTAAACCATTCCCTTCTCTTCCATATACTTATCAACTAACCTCTTAAACGCCACCAAACTTGGTGCATCTACAACCGCTGCAGGCAGGGCATTCCACTCCCTAATCACTCTTTGGGTAAAGAACCTACCTCTGATATCTGTCCTATAACTATCACCCCTTAATTTAAAGCTGTGTCCCCTCATGCTAGCTTTCTCCATCCTAGGAAAAAGGCTATCACTGTCCACACTATCTAAACCTCTAATCATCTTATATGTTTCGATAAGGTCCCCTCTTAGCCGCCTCCTTTCTAACGAAAACAACCTCAAATCCCTCAGCCTCTCTTCATAAGACCTGCCCTCCATACAGGCAACATCCTGGTAAACCTCCTCTGTACCCTCTCCAATGCCTCCACATCTTTCTTATAATGCGGGGACCAGAACTGTACACAATAATCCAAGTGTGGCCGCACTAGAGTTTTGTACAGTTGCAACATGATGTTGCAGCTCCGAAATTCAATCCCCCTACCAATAAAAGCTAAGACTCCATATGCCTTCTTAACCACCTTCTCGACTTGACTGCCTACTTTCAGGGATCTATGCACATACCCACCAAGATCCCTCTGTTCATCTAGACTACTAAGAATCCTACCATTTGCCCTATACTTTACACATTTATTATTTCTGCCATAGTGCATTACGTCACACTTTTCCACATTAAACTCCATTTGCCACCTCTCGGCCCAGCTCTGCAACTTGTCCAAGTCCCTCTGCAAACTATAACACCCCTCTTCACTATCTAGCACTCCACCGACTTTAGTGTCATCTGCAAATTTACTAATCCATCCTTCAATACCCTCATCCAGATCATTTATAAAAATTACAAACAGCAGGGGCCCCAAAACAGACCCCTGAGGTACACCACTTGTAACCGAACTCCACGATGAATATCTCCCATCAACCACACCCTCTGTCTTCTATCTGCTAGCCAATTCCTAATCCAATTAGCTAAATCACCCTCTATCCCATACATCTGCATTTTCTGCAGAAGCCTTCCATGGGCCACCTTATCGAACGCCTTACTAAAGTCCATACGGTTATGGTGAGGTTATGGAGCTGAGTCCACGAAAAAGTCAGCCATGATCTTATTGAATGGCAGAGCAGGCTCGAGGGGCCAGATGGCCGACTCCTGCTCCTAGTTCTTATGTTCTTATGAATTGCAAATAACTTTGCTCCCACAATGACATTATCCACTATTGTTATGATCAGGCAATTTGTAAAACCAAACTCACTACACAAACAAATCAGCACAACATTTAAACAATGATACTCCTCACCTTAACCACTCCCCTTGGGAGTGAGTTCCACGTTCTCCCCACTCCCTGTGGGAGCGAGTCCCACATTCTCCCCACTCCGTGTGGGAGCGAGTCCCACATTCTCCCCACTCCGTGTGGGAGTGGGTCCCACATTCTCCCCATTCCCCGTGGGAACAAGGTGCAGATTCTCCACACTTCCTGCGAGAGCAAGTCCCACATTCTCCACGCTCCCCGTGGGAGTGAGTTCCACATTCTCCCCACTCCCTGCGGGAATGAGTTCCCCATTCTCCCCACTCTCTGGGTAAAGAGTTTTCTCCTCAATTTATTATTGGATTTTTGGGTGACTATTTTATAATTAATGATCCCATGTTTTGAACTCACAGAAGCAGAAATCCTTTCTCTGTATCTAGCCTTTGAATACCTTGTGTGAAATATCCCTTTCAATCTTGCTCAAAGTTCTCTTTTGTTCAATATTCCCAGATGGTTAAAACTTAAGATTCTGATATAATTTTTGCTATGGATTCTCTAATGCCTGCATATCAGTTTTTAGAATATTGAGATTGGAACTGGTCACATTACCGCCCCAAGATTCCACACAAGTTAAACAGAACTCCCTGCTTTTCTGTTCTCCATCTTGAGAAATGAATCTCAGTATTTTTTTCAGCCTCATCACTAATCTCAGGGTTTTGTGACACTTCAACTCTGGATCCCTCTGTTCCTTTATCCCGGATCCCTCTGTTCCTTTATCCTGGATCCCTCTGTTCCTTTATCCCGGATCCCTCTGTTCCTTTACCCCGGATCCCTCTGTTCCTTTACCCCGGATCCCTCCGTTCCTTTATCCCGGATCTCTCTGTTCCTTTACCCCGGATCCCTCTTCCTTTATCCCGGATCCCTCTGTTCCTTTACCCCGGATCCCTCTGTTCCTTATCCGGATCCCTCTGTTCCTTACCCGGATCCTCTGTCCTTTACCCCGGATCCCTCTGTTCCTTTACCCCGGATCCCTCTGTTCCTTTACCCCGGATCCCTCTGTTCCTTTATCCTGGATCCCTCTGTTCCTTTACCCCGGATCCCTCTGTTCCTTTATCCTGGATCTCTCTGTTCCTTTATCCCGGATCCCTCTGTTCCTTTATCCTGGATCCCTCTGTTCCTTTATCCTGGATCCCTCTGTTCCTTTATCCCGGATCCCTCTGTTCCTTTACCCCGGATCCCTCTGTTCCTTTATCCTGGATCCCTCTGTTCCTTTATCCCGGATCCCTCTGTTCCTTTATCCCGGATCCCTCTGTTCCTTTACCCCGGATCCCTCTGTTCCTTTATCCCGGATCCCTCTGTTCCTTTATCCCGGATCCCTCTGTTCCTTTATCCCGGATCCCTCTGTTCCTTTACCCCGGATCCCTCTGTTCCTTTACCCCGGATCCCTCTGTTCCTTTACCCGGATCTCGTTCCTTTATCCTGGATCCCTCTGTTCCTTTACCCCGGATCCCTCTGTTCCTTTATCCCGGATCCCTCTGTTCCTTTATCCCGGATCCCTCTGTTCCTTTATCCTGGATCCCTCTGTTCCTTTACCCCGGATCCCTCTGTTCCTTTATCCCGGATCCCTCTGTTCCTTTATCCCGGATCTCTCTGTTCCTTTACCCCGGATCCCTCTGTTCCTTTATCCCGGATCTCTCTGTTCCTTTATCCTGGATCCCTCTGTTCCTTTATCCTGGATCTCTCTGTTCCTTTACCCCGGATCCCTCTGTTCCTTTATCCCGGATCTCTCTGTTCCTTTATCCTGGATCCCTCTGTTCCTTTATCCTGGATCTCTCTGTTCCTTTACCCCGGATCCCACTGTTCCTTTATCCCGGATCTCTCTGTTCCTTTATCCTGGATCCCTCTGTTCCTTTATCCCGGATCCCTCTGTTCCTTTATCCTGGATCTCTCTGTTCCTTTATCCCGGATCCCTCTGTTCCTTTATCCTGGATCTCTCTGTTCCTTTACCCCGGATCCCTCTGTTCCTTTACCCCGGGTCCCTCTGCTCCTTTATCCTGGATCCCTCTGTTCCTTTATCCTGGATCTCGTGTTCCTTTATCCCGGATCCCTCTGTTCCTTTATCCTGGATCCCTCTGTTCCTTTACCCCGGATCCCTCTGTTCCTTTACCCCGGATCCCTCTGTTCCTTTATCCTGGATCTCTCTGTTCCTTTATCCCGGATCCCTCTGTTCCTTTATCCCGGATCCCTCTGTTCCTTTATCCTGGATCTCTCTGTTCCTTTACCCGGCCCTCTGTTCCTTTACCCCGGATCCCTCTGTTCCTTTACCCGGATCTCTCTGTCTTTATCCTGGATCCCTCTGTTCCTTTATCCTGGATCCCTCTGTTCCTTTATCCCGGATCCCTCTGTTCCTTTACCCCGGATCCCTCTGTTCCTTTATCCTGGATCCCTCTGTTCCTTTATCCCGGATCCCTCTGTTCCTTTACCCCGGATCCCTCTGTTCCTTTATCCCGGATCCCTCTGTTCCTTTATCCCGGATCCCTCTGTTCCTTTACCCCGGATCCCTCTGTTCCTTTATCCTGGATCTCTCTGTTCCTTTATCCCGGATCCCTCTGTTCCTTTATCCTGGATCCCTCTGTTCCTTTATCCCGGATCCCTCTGTTCCTTTATCCCGGATCTCTCTGTTCCTTTATCCTGGATCCCTCTGTTCCTTTACCCCGGATCCCTCTGTTCCTTTACCCCGGATCCCTCTGTTCCTTTATCCCGGATCCCTCTGTTCCTTTACCCCGGATCCCTCTGTTCCTTTATCCCGGATCCCTCTGTTCCTTTACCCCGGATCCCTCTGTTCCTTTATCCCGGATCCCTCTGTTCCTTTATCCTGGATCTCTCTGTTCCTTTATCCTGGATCTCTCTGTTCCTTTATCCCGGATCCCTCTGTTCCTTTACCCCGGATCCCTCTGTTCCTTTATCCCGGATCCCTCTGTTCCTTTACCCCGGATCTCTCTGTTCCTTTATCCTGGATCTCTCTGTTCCTTTACCCCGGATACCTCTGTTCCTTTATCCTGGATCCCTCTGTTCCTTTATCCCGGATCCCTCTGTTCCTTTATCCTGGATCTCTCTGTTATTTTACCCCGGATCCCTCTGTTCCTTTACCCCGGATCCCTCTGTTCCTTTATCCTGGAATCCCTCTGTTCCTTTATTCCCGGATACATCTGTTCCCCTTATCCTGGATCCTCTCTGTTATTTTACCCCGGATCACTCGGTCTCCTTTACCCCGGATCCCTCGTCCTTTATAACGGAATCCCTCTGTTCTTTAATCCCGGATCCCCTATGTTTCCTTTATCTGGATCCTCTGTTCCTTTATCCCGGATCCCTCTGTTCCTTTATACCCGGATCCTCGTACTTATCCCGGGATCTTCTGTTCCTTTACCCGGATACCTCTGTTCCTTTATCTGGAATCTCTCTGTTCCTGTAACCCGGATCTCTTGTTCCTTTACCCCGGATCCCTTTGTTCCTTTATCCCGGATGCCTCTGTTACTTTATCCAGGATCCCTTGTTCTTTTATCCCGGATCCCTCTGTTCCTTAACCCTGATTCCCTTATGTCACTTTATCATGGATCTCGCTGTTCTTTATCCCGGACCTCTGTTCCTTTACCCTGGATCCCTCTGTTCCTTTACCCCGGATCCCTCTGTTCCTTATCTGGATATCTCTGTTCCCTTTCATCCAGGATCCCTCTGTTCCTTACCCTGGATCATCGTTCCTTCATCCCGGGATCCTCTGTTCCTTTACCCTGGATCTCTCTGTTCCTTTACCCCGGATCCCTCTGTTCCTTTACCCCGGATCCCTCTTTTACTTTACCCCGGATCTCTCTGTTCCTTTTTCCCGGATCCCTCTGTCCCTTTACCCCGGATCCCTCTGTTCCTTTATCCTGGATCTCTCTGTTCCTTTACCCCGGATCCCTCTGTTCCTTTATCCTGGATCCCTCTGTTCCTTTATCCCCGATCCCTCTGTTCCTTTATCCCCGATCCCTCTGTTCCTTTACCCCGGATCTCTGTTCCTTTACCCCGGATCCCTCTGTCCTTTAACCCGGACTTGTTCTTTCCTTGTTCCTTTATCGGATCCCTCGTTCCTTTATCGGATCCCTCTGTTCCTTTATCCTGGATCTCTCTGTTCCTTTATCCCGGATCCCTCTGTTCCTTTATCCTGGATCTCTCTGTTCCTTTATCCCGGATCCCTCTGTTCCTTTATCCCGGATCCCTCTGTTCCTTTACCCCGGATCCCTCTGTTCCTTTATCCTGGATCCCTCTGTTCCTTTATCCCGGATCCCTCTGTTCCTTTACCCCGGATCCCTCTGTTCCTTTATCCTGGATCTCTCTGTTCCTTTATCCCGGATCCCTCTGTTCCTTTATCCTGGATCCCTCTGTTCCTTTATCCTGGATCCCTCTGTTCCTTTATCCCGGATCCCTCTGTTCCTTTATCCTGGATCCCTCTGTTCCTTTATCCCGGATCCCTCTGTTCCTTTATCCCGGATCCCTCTGTTCCTTTACCCCGGATCCCTCTGTTCCTTTATCCTGGATCCCTCTGTTCCTTTATCCCGGATCCCTCTGTTCCTTTACCCCGGATCCCTCTGTTCCTTTATCCTGGATCCCTCTGTTCCTTTATCCCGGATCCCTCTGTTCCTTTACCCCGGATCCCTCTGTTCCTTTATCCTGGATCTCTCTGTTCCTTTATCCCGGATCCCTCTGTTCCTTTATCCTGGATCCCTCTGTTCCTTTATCCTGGATCCCTCTGTTCCTTTATCCCGGATCCCTCTGTTCCTTTATCCTGGATCCCTCTGTTCCTTTATCCCGGATCCCTCTGTTCCTTTATCCCGGATCCCTCTGTTCCTTTATCCCGGATCTCTCTGTTCCTTTATCCTGGATCCTCTGTTCCTTTATCCCGGATCCCTCTGTTCCTTTACCCCGGATCCCTCTGTTTATCCTGGATCCCTCTGTTCCTTTATCCCGGATCCCTCTGTTCCTTATCCGGATCCCTTGTTCCTTTACCCGGATCCCTCGTCCTTATCCCGGATCCCTCTGTTCCTTTACCCCGGATCTCTTTTCTTACCCGGTCCTCGTTCCTTTATCCTGGATCTCTCTGTTCCTTTACCCCGGATCCCTCTGTTCCTTTATCCGGATCCCTCTGTTCCTTATCCCGGATCCCTCTGTTCCTTTATCCCGGTCCCTCTGTCCTTTACCGGATCCCTCTGTCCTTTACCCCGGATCCCTCTGTTCCTTTATCCCGGATCCCTCTGTTCCTTTACCCCGGATCCCTCTGTTCCTTTATCCCGGATCCCTCTGTTCCTTTATCCTGGATCTCTCTGTTCCTTTACCCCGGATCCCTCTGTTCCTTTACCCCGGATCCCTCTGTTCCTTTACCCCGGATCCCTCTGTTCCTTTATCCCGGATCCCTCTGTTCCTTTATCCCGGATCCCTCTGTTCCTTTATCCCGGATCCCTCTGTTCCTTTACCCCGGATCCCTCTGTTCCTTTATCCTGGATCTCTCTGTTCCTTTATCCTGGATCTCTCTGTTCCTTTACCCGGATCTCTCTGTTCCTTTATCCTGGATCTCTCTGTTCCTTTATCCCGGATCCCTCTGTTCCTTTACCCGGATCCCTCTGTTCCTTACCCCGGATCCTCTGTTCCTTTACCTGGATCCTGTCCTTTACCCGGATCCCTCTGTTCCTTTATCCGGATCCTCTGTTCCTTTATCCTGGATCCCTCTGTTCCTTTATCCCGGATCCCTCTGTTCCTTTACCCCGGATGTCTCTGTTCCTTTATCCTGGATCCCTCTGTTCCTTTACCCCGGATCCCTCTGTTCCTTTATCCCGGATCCCTCTGTTCCTTTACCCCGGATCCCTCTGTTCCTTTATCCTGGATTTCTCTCTCATTTCCCGAATGGTGTGCAGATTTGCTGATTGTTTATTCCTTTTAGCAACATGTCCCGTTTGAGTTATTGTTCAGACTGAGCTTCATTGGCTGATTGCTCTCGATTATGTGATTATATTCATGCTGCATTGTGTACTGCGCTGTCAGCATTCGATGCATTCTATGATTTTGATATAATTGTCCCCAGTATAATATTAACTATACCCCAATTTGGTGTCACAAACCACTGAAACCTACAAGGAACCTTCAGAATTCCATTCAAATCTGTGAATATTTGAGGCCAGGCAGGCTTTGCTTCTTCAACTGTGAGGAGCCAAAGGTCAGTGGATAAGAAAAGAATATTTAAACTAGGCTTATTTTCCCAGGATTCGATAAGAATAAAAAATGATTGACAGGCATTTTACATAACTGAGAGAGCAGAAAGAAACCTACCCCCCCATTCCCCCCTCCCACACCCCCATCTACACTCTCCCCTATCACTGACTCTCCCCCCCATTCCCCTCCCACACCCCCATGTACACTCTCCCCTATCACTGACTCTACCCCCCACTCCCCCCTCCCACCCCCATGTACACTCTCCCTATCACTGACTCTACCCTCCCATTCCCCCTCCCACACCCCCATGTTACACTCCCCTATCACTGACTTCCCCCCCATTCCCCCTCCCACACCCCCATGTACACTCTCTCCCTATCACTGACTCTACCCCCCATCCCCCTCCCACACCCCCATGTACACTCTCCCTATCACTGACCCCCCCATTCCCCCTCCCACACCCCCATGTACACTCTCCCCTATCTCTCCCCCCCATTCCCCCTCCCACACCCCCATCTACACTCTCCCCTATCACTGACTCTAACGCCCTATTCTCCCTCCCACACCCCCATCTACACTCTCCCCTATCACTGACTCTAACCCCCCCATTCCCCCTCCCACACCCCCATGTACACTCTCCCCTATCACTGACTCTACCCCCCATTCCCCCTCCCACACCCCCATGTACACTCTCCCCATCACTGACTCTAACGCCCTATTCTCCTCCCACACCCCATGTACACTCTCCTATCACTGACTCTACCCCCATTCCCCCCTCCCACACCCCCATGTACACTCTCCCCTATCACTGACTCTACCCCCCATTCCCCCCTCCCACACCCCCATGTACACTCTCCCCTATCACTGACTCTTACCCCCCCATTCCCCTCCCACACCCCCATGTACACTCTCCTCTATCACTGACTCTACCCCCATTCCCCCTCCCACACCCCCATGTACACTCTCCCCTATCACTGACTCTACCCCCCCTTTCCCCCTCCCACACCCCATGTACACTCTCCCTATCACTGACTCTAACGCCTATTCCCCCTCCCACACACCCATGTTCACTCTCCCCTATCACTGACTCTCCCCCCCATTCCCCCTCCCACACCCCCATGTTCACTCTCCCCTATCACTGACTCTACCCCCCCCATTCCCCCCTCCCACACCCCCATGTCACTCTCCCCTATCACTGACTCTACCCCCCCCATTCCCCCTCCCACACCCCCATGTTCACTCTCCCCTATCACTGACTCTACCCCCCCCATTCCCCCCTCCCACACCCCCATGTACACTCTCCCCTATCACTGACTCTAACGCCCTATTCTCCCTCCCACATGCCCATGTAGTGGATATGTTAAAATCCATGTTCTGGATTGTAGGCAGGACTGGCCTCTCCAGTGAGTGATTGGTTATTGGATGTGTTTCTTGTGTGACTTCAGAGAAGCAATCAGGTACAATAACTTTTTCCCTGTGATAGTTTAACTATATCCCAGGACCATGAGGACCAAAGCCAGAGAGTGAGAAGGAGAATCAGAGAAAAAAAGACAGAAAGAGCCTATTGCCATTTTGATCCCCAGGAGTCAGGGAGAATCCCAGTCTGTACTGACCTGTTGCAGTGATCCCTCAGCACGAAGCATTTTAATGATAACAGTGAGGGGGATGCAGACCATTGAGGCTATAGCCAAGATCCAGCCAATTGTTTCTCCCCACCATGGGTACACATAGGTTTTGTTGTAAGTCAAGGGTTTGTAATTGACGACATGGAAGAGGAAAATCCCCTGAAACAAAGAGCAGAATATCAGATGGTGCTCACACCCTTATACCCAGCCTGCATTTACAAAGCTTCCGTCACAGAGTCCCCACTCAAAGAACAGTCTCATTGTTCTACGAGCTAATGTATACACAGCAAGACTCCACAAGCAGGAACTGGGTTGGATAACCAGGCAATCTGGCATGGATTTGAGACCAATGTAAATACTTATTTAGATACCCACCTTTGTCTGTCTCCTGTCAGAGTCTTCTCCCAATCCACCCCTCACACTTTATCATTTCCTTTCTCTACAGTCAGGCTGCCTGGTTCAGAATTCACCCGTTCACTGTCTTACCCATGTTGCAAGCAGCTCTGAATTATTCTGTGCTCAACATTTCTTGTTGAGGCTTGAAGGCTCGGTTAGTGCAATGGATAGCTATAGATTAGCCAGGAGGGAGCTAAAGAGTGAATTGAGGAGAGCGAAGAGAGGACACAAGAAGACTTTGGCTGATAGGATTAGGGAGAATCCTAAAGCTTTCTTTAGATATGTTAAGAATAGAAGATTGGTTAGGGCAAGATTAGGGCCAGTCATAGACAGCAGTGGGAAGTTGTGCGTGGAGCTGAAGAGGTTGGAGAGGCACTGAACAACTATTTCTCTTCGGTATTCACGCAGGGAGATGTAAATGTAGTTGTGGAGAACACTGAGGTACAGGGTTGCAAACTGGAAAGTATTGAAGTAGATAGGGAGGATGTGCTAGATATTCTTGAGGGTTTGAAGTTAGATAAGTCCCCTGGGCCGGACGGGATTTACCTTAGGATTCTCTGGGAGGCAAGAGAGGAGATTGCAGAGCCTCTGGCTCTGATCTTCAGGTCGTCGTTGGTTACGGGTGTGGTTCCGGAGGACTGGAGGATAGCGAATGTGGTCCCGTTGTTCAAGAAGGGGAAGAGAGACATTCCAGGGAATTATAGGCCAGTGAGTCTTACTTCTGTTGTGGGCAAAGTATTGGAGAGAATAATTAGGGATAGGATTTATAGTTATTTAGAGAGTAATGAATTGATTGGAGATAGTCAGCATGGTTTTGTGAAGGGTAGGTCGTGCCTTACTAACCTCATTGAGTTTTTTGAAAAAGTGACTAAGGAGGTGGATGGGGGTAAGGCGGTTGATGTGGTATATATGGACTTTAGTAAGGCGTTTGATAAGGTGGCCCATGGAAGACTTCTGCAGAAAATGCAGATGTATGGGATAGAGGGTGATTTAGCTAATTGGGTTAGGAATTGGCTAGCAGATAGAAGACAGAGGGTGGTGGTTGATGGGAGATATTCATCGTGGAGTTCGGTGACGAGTGGTGTGCCTCAGGGGTCTGTTTTGGGGCCCCTGCTGTTTGTAATTTTTATAAATGATCTGGATGAGGGTATTGAAGGATGGATTAGTAAATTTGCAGATGACACTAAAGTCGGTGGAGTGGTAGATAGTGAAGAGGGGTGTATAGTTTGCAGAGGGACTTGGACAAGTTGCAGAGCTGGGCCGAGAGGTGGCAAATGGAGTTTAATGTGGAAAAGTGTGAGGTAATGCACTATGGCAGAAATAATAAATGTGTAGAGTATAGGGCAAATGGTAGGATTCTTAGTAGTCTAGATGAACAGAGGGATCTTGGTGTGTATGTGCATAGATCCCTGAAAGTAGGCAGTCAGGTCGAGAAGGTTGTTAGGAAGGCATATGGAGTCTTGGCTTTTATTGGTAGAGGGATTGAATTTCGGAGCCGCAACGTCATGTTGCAACTGTACAAAACTCTAGTGCGGCCGCACTTGGAGTATTGTGTGCAGTTCTGGTCCCCACATTATAAGAAAGATGTGGAGGCATTGGAGAGGGTAAAGAGGAGGTTTACCAGGATGTTGCCTGGTATGGAGGGCAGGTCTTATGAGGAGAGGCTGAGGGATTTGAGGTTGTTTTCGTTAGAAAGGAGGAGGCTAAGAGGGGACCTGATCGAAACATATAAGATGATTAGAGGTTTAGATAGGGTGGACAGTGATAGCCTTTTTCCTAGGATGGAGAAAGCTAGCACGAGGGGACACAGCTTTAAATTAAGGGGTGATAGTTATAGGACGGATATCAGAGGCAGGTTCTTTACCCAAAGGGTGGTTCGGGAGTGGAATGCCCTGCCTGCAGCGGTTGTAGATGCGCCAAGTTTGGTGGCGTTTAAGAGGTTAGTTGATAAGTATATGGAAGAGAAGGGAATGGTTCAGTTTGGGGGGCATTGCTTTTTATATTGGTCGGCGCAACATCGAAGGCCGAAGGGCCTGTTCTGTGCTGTAATGTTCTATGTTCTATGTTCTATTTCCACCGCAGTTTGCTCCTTGTTGTTTTGGTCATTAGATTCGTTCCACTGGTCAGCATCGAGGGCCAAAGGGCCTGTACTGCACTGTAATATTTTATGTTTTTTTAGCTCCACTCAAGCTGATTCCACATTTTGATTCTTCAACCTGAGATCCCTGTCATTAATGTGCTGATCTTACCTCTTATTAACAGCACTACTCCAGCCCATTTCCCCTCAGCCTGACCTCCCTAAATGATAAATATTCCCGACTATTCAGCCCCTGGTCATCCTGTAATCAAAGCTTTGTAACAGTAATTAGATCATAAGCATTCCCTTCTATTTTTGCCTTCAAATCGCCAACCTTGTTGTGAATGCTGTATGTGTTCAGATAGAGTGCCCTTAACTTTGCCTTTTTAATGTTATGCAGCATTCTAATCCTATTTGTTATCAGCACAGGAACAGGCCCTTTGGTCACTGATTAGCTGTTTCTATCTTGTTGTTAGCCTCCCATTCATGTATCAATCAACATACTCTTTGAACGTTATTAATGTACATGCTTCCACTACCTCCTCTGGCAGTACATTCCAGGAACCCTCCACTGTCTGCATGAAAAACTTTCCTCTCACCTTGAACCTGTGTCCCCTTGCAATTGACACTTTTGCCCCGAGGAAAAAGCCTCTGACTATCCATCCTGTCTATGCCTCTCATAATTTTGTAGCACTCGATCAGGTCTCCCCTCAGCTCCGTCTTTCCAGTGAAAACAATCTGAGTTTATTCAACTTCTCCTCATAATCAACACCCTTGAGATCAGACAACATCCTGGTGAACCTTTTGTGCACTCTCTCCAAAGCTTTCATTACCTTCTGATAGTCTGGTGACCAGAACTGCTCAGAATCCTCCAAATGCAGCCTAACTGAAATTTTACACTGCTGTAATATAACTTGCCAACTTTTATACTTGATGAAGGCAAACATGGCAGACGCCTTCTTGACCACCTTATACACTTCTAGGGAACAATGGACCTGCACGCCCAGATCCCTCTATATGTTAATGTTCCTAAGGGTTCTGCCATTTACAGTATAATTCACGCCTAAATTTGATCCTCCAAAATGTATCACCTCACGTTTGTCCGGATTAAACTCAATCTGTTATTTCTGTGCCCAAGTTGCCAATCTATCGATATCCTGTTATATCCTCTGACAATCCCTGGAAACTCCACCAACTTTTGTGCCGTCAAACTTACTAATCAGGGAGACATTGTGATATAATTAAAGAAATTAACATAGACAGAGAGGTGGGGCTGTGTGGTCTGTCAGGTTTAAAAGTAGATAAATCTCCAGGTTCAGATGAAATGTATCCCAGGATATTGAGCAAGGCATGGGAGGAAATAGCAGGGTTCTGACAATCATTTTCAATTCCTTTCTGGCCACAGGATTGGTGTTGGGGGCCTAGGAACAGCCAATGTGGAACCATTGTTGAAGGGATAAAGCAGGAAAGTATAGGCTAGTCAGTCTAACCTGTGATGGGGAAATTATTGGAAGCAATTCTGAGAGACAAAATGAATCTGCGTTTGGAGAGGCGAGGTTAATCAAGGAGAGTCAGCTTGGTTTTGTTAAGGGGAGGTCATGTCTAGACCAATGAACCATGTAAAAAGTATCCCCATATTTAAAAAACAACACTGGTCTAAAGCTTTGGAACTTACCACACAGACACATGGAGTGATAAAGAGCCAACACCACTTTATCCAGGCGAGGGGACGGTAGCCAATCATTCGCGCAATATCATCTATGAAACGGTCTGCGCCTGGTTTATGGGAAAAGCAGAAATGTGTTGGTTCATTTCACAGCTGACACTGACTCACCCAACACCCTGTAACTCAATCCTGTAATTCAACCTGTAACTCAACCTGTAACTCTACTCTGCAACTCAACCCTATAACCCAACCCTGTAACTCAATCCTGTAGCTCAATCCTGTAACTCAATCCTGCAACTTAATCCTGTAACTCAACCCTGTAACTCAATCCTGTAGCTCAATCTTGTAACTTAATCTTGTAACTTAATCCTGTAACTCAACCCTGTAACTCAACCCTGTAATTCAATCCTGTAACTCAACCCTGTAACTCAATCCTGTAACTCAATCCTGTAACTCAATCCTGTAGCTCAATCCTGTAACTCAATCCTGTAACTCAACCCTGTACCTCAACCCTGTAACTCAATCCTGTAACTCAATCCTGTAGCTCAATCCTGTAGCTCAATCCTGTAACTCAACCCTGTAACTCAATCCTGTAACTCAATCCTGTAACTCAATCCTGTAGCTCAATCCTGTAGCTCAATCCTGTAACTCAACCCTATAACTCAACCCTGTAACTCAACCCTGTAACTCAATCCTGTAACTCAACCCTGTAACTCAATCCTGTAACTCAACCTTGTAACTCAACCCTGTAACAATCCTGTAACTCAACCCTGTAACTCAACCCTGTAACTCAACCCTGTAACTCAATCCTGTAGCTCAATCCTGTAGCTCAATCCTGTAACTCAACCCTATAACTCAACCCTGTAACTCAACCCTGTAACTCAATCCTGTAACTCAACCCTGTAACTCAATCCTGTAACTCAACCTTGTAACTCAACCCTGTAACAATCCTGTAACTCAACCCTGTAACTCAATCCTGTAACTCAATCCTGTAACTCAATCCTGTAGCTCAATCCTGTAGCTCAGTCCTATAACTCAACCCTATAACTCAACCCTGTAACTCAACCCTGTAACTCAATCCTGTAACTCAATCCTGTAGCTCAATCCTGTAACTCAACCCTATAACTCAACCCTGTAACTCAACCCTGTAACTCAATCCTGTAACTCAACCCTGTAACTCAACCCTGTAACTCAACCCTGTAACTCAATCCTGTAACTCAATCCTGTAGCTCAATCCTGTAGCTCAGTCCTGTAACTCAATGCTGTAACTCAATCCGGTAACTCAATCCTGTAACTCAATCCTGTAGCTCAATCCTGTAGCTCAACCCTGTAACTCAATCTTGTAGCTCAATCCTGCAGCTCAATCCTGTAGCTCAATCCTGTAACTCAATCCTGTAGCTCAATCCTGTAGCTCAATCCTGTAACTCAATCCTGTAGCTCAACCCTGTAACTCAAACCTGTAGCTCAATCCTGTAACTCAATCCTGTACCTCAACCCTGTAACTCAACCCTGTAACTCAATCCTGTAACTCAATCCTGTAACTCAATCCTGTAACTCAATCCTGTAGCTCAATCCTGTAACTCAATCCTGCAGAACATAGAACATAGAACATAGAACATTACAGCACAGAACAGGCCCTTTGGCCTTCGATGTTGCGCCGACCAATATAAAAAGCAATGCCCCTCCAAACTAAATCATTCCCTTCTCTTCCATACACTTATCAACTAACCTCTTAAACGCCACCAAACTTGGCGCATCTACAACCGCTGCAGGCAGGGCATTCCACTCCCTAACCACCCTTTGGTAAAGAACCTGCCTCTGATATCCGTCCTATAACTCATACCCCTTAATTTAAAGCTGTGTCCCCTCGTGCTAGCTTTCTCCATCCTAGGAAAAAGGCTATCACTGTCCACCCTATCTAAACCTCTAGTCATCTTATATGTTTCGATCAGGTCCCCTCTTAGCCTCCTCCTTTCTAACGAAAACAACCTCAAATCCCTCAGCCTCTCCTCATAAGACCTGCCCTCCATACCAGGCACATCCTGGTAAACCTCCTCTGTACCCTCTCCAATGCCTCCACATCTTTCTTATAATGTGGGGACCAGAACTGCACACAATACTCCAAGTGCGGCCGCACTAGAGTTTTGTACAGTTTGCAACATGACGTTGCGGCTCCGAAATTCAATCCCCCTACCAATAAAAACTAAGACTCCATATGCCTTCTTAACAACCTTCTCGACTTGACTGCCTACTTTCAGGGATCTATGCACATACACACCAAGATCCTCTGTTCATCTAGACTACTAAGAATCCTACCATTTGCCCTATACTCTACACATTTATTATTTCTGCCATAGTGCATTACCTCACACTTGTCCACATTAAACTCCATTTGCCACCTCTCGGCCCAGCTCTGCAACTTGTCCAAGTCCCTCTGCAAACTATAACACCCCTCTTCACTATCTACCACTCCACCGACTTTAGTGTCATCTGCAAATTTACTAATCCTAGCTCAATCCTGTAACTCAATCCTGTAGCTCAATCCTGTAACTTGACCCTGACCCTACCCATGAGGGTTCAGGCTGTGCTCTCAGCATAGTTATTGGGCTGCAAGTTGAGCTGGGTGGACTGGGGTGGCATAGGACAGAGCATAGAGGGACAGAATGGGGCGGGGGGAAATTTAGGTGGTTGGATTGGCCAGAGGGGGATGGAAGGTATTGGAATGGTAAGGGTGGAGTGGTGGGGAGATAGAGGGGCATGGAGTGAGCAGAGGGGGATGGAGGGGGTTGACATGGTTGGGAAATGAAAGGGGATGGAATGGACAGAGTGGGATAGAGGGTATTGGGACGGTTGCAGTTTAAGAAAATAACTGGAATTTGGATAAAGCAGGTTTCTGTCTCTGGAGTGTTGCTAACTCAGGACATCTTCCTGAAGTTTATCACATAATCATCAACCACGCTGCCCTGACACTCGCTGCTATCCCAGCATTGAAATAACTGCAAAATACTACAGATTCTGGAAAATACAGAAAATGCTGGAAAAATGCAGCAAGTCTGGCAGCTTCTTGGGAGGAAACTCATGCAGATATGGAGAGGACATGTTGAGTGGAATTTTACAATCCCACTCATCCCGAAACCATAAAATCCTGCCTGAGGTTAATGGAGCTCCTCACACTCTGTCCCTCGCCCACTCTCATTCCGGGACAGAGTTAACATTTTGAGTCCAATTAGATTCTTCTTCAGAACATCAAGCATCACACAATCCCATCTCCATCATTCTGTCATTGGTTATTTGATATGTCTATCCTTGAGTTCTCCACCATCATAACTCAATCAGGAAAACAAGACTCTTTGTCCATCAATATCCCCAATTTCCAAAGTCTCCACAATTAAAAATAAATGTAACTTTCAAAAGGGAACTGGGGAAATAGAGAGAGAAACATTGGCCAGCTTCTGGGAGGAAAACTTAGGGGATGTGCCTTTAATTGGATTGGGCAACACAGTGGCACAGTGGTTAGCATTGCTGCCTCACAGTGCCAGGGATCCGGGTTTGAGTCCCACCTTGGGTGACTGTCTGTGTGGAGTCTGCTGTCAGAACTTTACCACCCCCCACCCCGCCATGGCAATGGGGACGTGCAAGGGGAGAGCATGGGAAGGTCTGTTGACCTCAGGCAGGATTTTACAGTTTTGGGAAGGGCGAGGCCATAAAAATCCCAGTCTACATGTTCTCCCTGTGTCTGGATATCGGACTTGGGCAAATGGGATCACAGGTTATAGAGAGAAAGCAAGATTAGGATGTTGAGTTGGATGATCAGCAGTGATGGCAATGAATGACAGAGCAGGTTCGAAGGGCCAAATAACCTCCTCCCTGCTCCTATCTTCTGTGTTTCGATGGCTTGTGTGGGTTTTCTCTGGGTGCTCTGGTTTCCTCCACAGTCTAAAGGTGTGCTCGTTAGGTGAACTGGTTATGATAAATTGCCCCTGAGTATCACAAGATGTGTAAATTAGGTGGATTATCTATGGTAGTAGTGCAGGGGTTACAAGGATCGGGAGGGCCAGTAAGATTTTTTTGGAAGAGTCAGTGCAGACTTGATGGGCCAAATGGCTTTCTCTGCACTGCAGTCTCTTTCCTCTGTGTTCCCTTCTTCCCTGTTACCCCCTCAGACTTTTTGAATGGATATACCGTGCATTAAGTTGATCTTTCTCTTCACCCTGGCTATGATTGTAACACTACATTCTGCACTCTCTCCTTTCCATCTCTATGAATGGTATGTTTTGTCTGTATAGTGCGCAGGAAACAATACTTTTTGCTGTATGTTAATAAATGTGACAATAATAAATCAAATCAAATCAAATAAGGATTCTGAAGGTTCCCTGATTCTTTCAGAGAGCTTGCACAGGGATTGGCTGAACAATCTTGATAGTGTAAGATTCTATACCACCGTGTGGAATGGCTTTAGTTTGTGATGATCCAGGTTTGCTCCATGTCACACACTGAGAGGTTAGACACACAGAGCACGTGCTATTTTATTCAATGATTTGGGAACTGTGACCTCCAGGAGTTGTCGGGGGAGCTGCTGCAAGACCTGTTTGATATCATTTTCAGATCATTCAGAGACAAAAGCTCAAACATTCAGAACACTTACCATAAACCCAGGCAACAACAACACACTCCCAGAACGCTTGCCACAGCAGGGTAATGCCACTAGCAGAGTAATAATCAAACAACTGGAAGATGTACATTCCACCCTGGAATACAACAAAGGAAGGATTAGATACCAGCTTGTATTAGGAACAGGAGGAGGCCATTCAGCCCCTCAAGTTAGCTCCATCATTCAATTAGAGCACGGTTAATTTGTCTGACAGTACAAACTCTGAAAATCACATTAAACTTGATGAGTTATTGTTGTGTTTAACATCATTTTCATGATAAAGATCCTGAGGTGCTGACTGAAAAAACATGAAATGTTGTGTATTGGAGATGTATAGGTGGACAGACTGATTAAAGATGAAGGAGCTTTATTAATGGTGTGTGATCTCTTTCATGGCTGCTTCTCTCTCTCTCTCTCCCATGCTCGGTCCATTAATCATTTCCAGGACAAACATCAACACAGAATGGTTTCAGTGAGCCAATAGGAATAAAGACAAATATATAACATTTTCTGCCCCTTAAACTGAATGTCTACAAATGAATTCAATAATTGATGAGACAGGTGGCCTGGAGTCCGTCACTCTCGGAATGTTTGACTGAACCTCGGCCGTTGTTTTCTTCACACTGATGGAAACCAATGGGGTCTTCGTTTTTCCTAACTGGTTTAACTGGTATTGACATAGGAACAAGAGGTTGTCTCGGCATCTGAACAGAGTGTGAAATGTTGTTTTCCTCAATGTTGTCTGGCAGTGTGGGGGTTGTAGGAAGGTTCAAGTCAGGTCTTTGTAACTCCAATCCTGAATTTTCAGTTGGCTCCAGATTTGATGGATCTGTTCTTCCATCCAGTTACTGGTACACATGTCTCCTCCAGATAATGTCACCTCTAATCTGGACAGTGTAGTAGACCCATCTGATCTGTGTGAGTACAGTGGTAGGAACCCGTTCCTCCCTCTTGGTGTAGTTCCAAAGTAATATTTCTTGCTCTGGGTAGAAACCTTTGTGTTTTGCCTTGCCTTCCCACTGTTCCACTCGTGCTCGTTGTTGCTATCGCAAACTGTCCTTAGTTTTTGGAGGTTTTAAAAGAGCAAATGTGGAAAGCAGCTGCCTTTCCATCATGAATAAAGATGTGCGGGTTCAGTGGATTGGCTGTACTAAATTGCCTCTTAGCGTCAACAGGATGAACTGAGGTAAATGCATGGGGTAGTAGGGTTAGGGCCTGGGTGGAATTGTGGTTGGTGCAGACTCAGTGGGCTGAATGGCCGTCTTCTGTACTGTAGGATTCAATTCTATGAATAAGGCAGGAGAGACCTCGGTCGTGGAATGTGTTGTTTTCCATTACACCAGCAAGAATTTAAGGTGTTTGGTAAACAAACCTTGTTCCTGGTTTGTTTTCAAAGTGTGTTTTAGAGTTTCGAAGGCCGAAGGGCCTGTTCTGCGCTGTAATGTTCTAATGTTCTATAATATCGTTGTCTTGTAGGAAGTTCTCAAATTCCTGCGAGACAAGTTGATGTCCGTTATTGCTGTTAAGTTTCCTTTGTACTTAGTTTTTGTTTGGGCTGTTCCCCTTTGTTTTGGGGAACTGCCCCTTTTACTTTGCCCTAATTTAGTTTGAGTTTGTTTATTTGGTCCTCTTAAGGTCAAACCAACTATTCAGGAAATCCAAAGTGACCAAACATTTCTCCTAGTTTCTCAGTAATCTTCTCAGATGAGGTAGATGTCATCACAGCAACCTCTGGCCATTTGTCCTGAGTATTGACCATTACCAAGAATGTTTCCTTGGAAAGGTCCTGCACACATTGCTAACACTCTTCAGGCCACTCCCATGGATGCACTCATGCTAAGGATAACAGGTGCTAAGGTGACAGGTCCCACACACACTGACTCTCACTGGGGTACAGATCCCACACACACTGACTCTCACTGGGGTACAGATCCCACACGCACTGACTCTCACTGGGGTACAGATCCCACACACACTGACTCTCACTGGGGTATAGGTCCCACACACACTGACTCTCACTGGGGTACGGGTCCCACACACACTGACTCTCACTGGGGTACAGATCCCACACACACTGACTCTCACTGGGGTATAGGTCCCACACACACTGACTCTCACTGGGGTACAGGTCCCACACACACTGACTCTCACTGGGGTACGGGTCCCACACACACTGACTCTCACTGGGGTACGGGTCCCACACACACTGACTCTCACTGGGGTACGGGTCCCACACACACTGACTCTCACTGGGGTACGGGTCCCACACACACTGACTCTCACTGGGGTACGGGTCCCACACACACTGACTCTCACTGGGGTACGGGTCCCCACCACACTGACTCTCACTGGGGTACGGGTCCCACACACACTGACTCTCACTGGGGTACGGGTCCCACACACACTGACTCTCACTGGGGTACGGGTCCCACACACACTGACTCTCACTGGGGTACGGGTCCCACACACACTGACTCTCACTGGGGTACCGGTCCCACACACACTGACTCTCACTGGGTACAGATCCCACACACACTGACTCTCACTGGGTACGGGTCCCACACACACTGACTCTCACTGGGGTACGGGTCCCACACACACTGACTCTCACTGGGGTACGGGTCCCACACACACTGACTCTCACTGGGGTACGGGTCCCACACACACTGACTCTCACTGGGGTACGGGTCCCACACACACTGACTCTCACTGGGGTACGGGTTCCACACACACTGACTCTCACTGGGGTACGGGTCCCACACACACTGACTCTCACTGGGGTACGGGTCCCACACACACTGACTCTCACTGGGGTATGGGTCCACACACACTGACTCTCACTGGGGTATGGGTCCACACACACTGACTCTCACTGGGTATGGGTCCACACACACACTGACTCTCACTGAGGTACGGGTCCACACACACTGACTCTCACTGGGGTATGGGTCCACACACACTGACTCTCACTGGGGTATGGGTCCACACACACTGACTCTCACTGGGGTACAGGTCCCACACACACTGACTCTCACTGGGGTACAGATCCCACACACACTGACTCTCACTGGGGTACGGGTTCCACACACACTGACTCTCACTGGGGTACAGATCCCACACACACTGACTCTCACTGGGGTACGGGTCCACACACACACTGACTCTCACTGGGGTATGGGTCGACACACACTGACTCTCACTGGGGTATGGGTCCCACACACACTGACTCTCACTGCGGTACGGGTCCCACACACACTGACTCTCACTGGGGTACAGCTCCCACACACTGACTCTCACTGGGGTACGGGTCCACACACACACTGACTCTCACTGGGGTATGGGTCCCACACACACTGACTCTCACTGGGATACAGATCCCACACATACTGACTCTCACTGGGGTATGGGTCCACACACACACTGACTCTCACTGCGGTATGGGTCCCACACACACTGACTCTCACTGGGGTATGGGTCCACACACACACTGACTCTCACTGCGGTACGGGTCCCACACACACTGACTCTCACTGGGATACAGATCCCACACACACTGACTCTCACTGGGGTACGGGTCCACACACACACTGACTCTCACTGGGGTATGGGTCCCCACACACTGACTCTCACGGGATACAATCCCACACACACTGACTCTCACTGGGGTACAGGTCCCACACACACTGACTCTCACTGGGGTACGGGTCCCACACACACTGACTCTCACTGGGGTACGGGCCACACACACTGACTCTCACTGGGGTACGGGTCCCACACACACTGACTCTCACTGGGGTACGTCCCACACACACTGACTCTCACTGGGGTACGGGTCCACACACACTGACTCTCACTGGGTATGGGTCCACACACACTGACTCTCACTGGGGTTGGGTCCAACACACTGACTCTCACTGGGGTACGGGTCCCACACACACTGACTCTCACTGGGGTACGGGTCCAACACACACTGACTCTCACTGGGGTACAGGTCCACACACACTGACTCTCACTGGGGTACGGGTCCCACACACACTGACTCTCACTGGGGTACGGGTCCCACACACACTGACTCTCACTGGGGTACGGGTCCCACACACACTGACTCTCACTGGGGTACAGGTTCCTACACACTGGGGTACGGGTCCCACACACACTGACTCTCACTGGGGTACGGGTCCCACACAACTGACTCTCACTGGGGTACGGGTCCCACACACACTGACTCTCACTGGGGTATGGTCCCACACACACATGACTCTCACTGGGGTACGGGTCCCACACACACTGACTCTCACTGGGGTACGGGTCCCACACACACTGACTCTCACTGGGGTACGGGTCCCACACACACTGACTCTCACTGGGTATGGGTCCCACACACACTGACTCTCACTGGGTACGGTCCCACACACACTGACTCTCACTGGGGTACGGTTCCCACACACACTGACTCTCACTGGGGTACAGGTCCCACACACACTGACTCTCACTGGGGTACGGGTCCCACACACACTGACTCTCACTGGGGTACGGTCCCACACACACTGACTCTCACTGGGGTACGGGTCCCACACACACTGACTCTCACTGGGGTACGGGTTCCCACACACACTGACTCTCACTGGGGTATGGGTCCCACACACACTGACTCTCACTGGGGTACGGGTCCCACACACACTGACTCTCACTGGGGTACAGCTCCACACACTGACTCTCACTGGGGTACGGGTCCACACACACACTGACTCTCACTGGGGTATGGTCCACACACACTGACTCTCACTGGGATACAGATCCCACACACACTGACTCTCACTGGGGTATGGTCCACACACACACTGACTCTCACTGGGGTATGGGTCCCACACACACTGACTCTCACTGGGGTACGGGTCCACACACACACTGACTCTCACTGGGGTACGGGTCCCACACACACTGACTCTCACTGGGATACAGATCCCACACACACTGACTCTCACTGGGGTACGGGTCCCACACACACTGACTCTCACTGGGGTACGGATCCCACACACACTGACTCTCACTGGGGTACGGGTCCCACACACACTGACTCTCACTGGGGTACGGGTCCACACACACACTGACTCTCACTGGGGTATGGGTCCACACACACACTGACTCTCACTGGGGTACGGGTCCCACACACACTGACTCTCACTGGGGTACAGGTCCCACACACACTGACTCTCACTGGGGTATGGGTCCACACACACACTGACTCTCACTGGGGTACGGGTCCACACACACACTGACTCCACTGGTTGGCCACACAGATCTCACTGGGGTACGGGTCCCACACACACTGACTCTCACTGGGGTATGGGTCCAACACACTGACTCTCACTGGGGTACGGGTCCACACACACTGACTCTCACTGGGGTATGGGTCCACACACACTGACTCTCACTGGGGTACAGGTCCCACACACACTGACTCTCACTGGGGTACAGATCCCACACACACTGACTCTCACTGGGGTACGGGTTCCACACACACTGACTCTCACTGGGGTACAGATCCCACACACACTGACTCTCACTGGGGTACGGGTCCACACACACACTGACTCTCACTGGGGTATGGGTCCACACACACTGACTCTCACTGGGGTATGGGTCCCACACACACTGACTCTCACTGGGGTACGGGTCCCACACACACTGACTCTCACTGGGGTACAGCTCCCACACACTGACTCTCACTGGGGTACGGGTCCACACACACACTGACTCTCACTGGGGTATGGGTCCCACACACACTGACTCTCACTGGGATACAGATCCCACACACACTGACTCTCACTGGGGTACGGGTCCCACACACACTGACTCTCACTGGGGTACGGGTCCACACACACACTGACTCTCACTGGGGTACGGGTCCCACACACACTGACTCTCACTGGGGTACAGGTCCCACACACACTGACTCTCACTGGGGTACAGATCCCACACACACTGACTCTCACTGGGGTACAGTCCCACACACACTGACTCTCACTGGGGTACGGGTCCCACACACACTGACTCTCACTGGGGTACGGTCCCACACACACTGACTCTCACTGGGGTACGGGTCCCACACACACTGACTCTCACTGGGGTACAGATCCCACACACACTGACTCTCACTGGGGTACAGATCCCACACACACTGACTCTCACTGGGGTACGGGTCCACACACACACTGACTCTCACTGGGGTACGGGTCCACACACACACTGACTCTCACTGGGGTATGGGTCCACACACACACTGACTCTCACTGGGGTACGGGTCCCACACACACTGACTCTCACTGCGGTACAGATCCCACACACACTGACTCTCACTGGGGTATGGGTCCACACACGCACTGACTCTCACTGGGGTATGGGTCCACACACACACTGACTCTCACTGGGGTATGGGTCCACACACACACACTGACTCTCACTTGCAAAGAAGAAAATGTCCTGGCTTTTTCCTCAATTTCCACATGAACTCCAGGCCACCAGAAATAACTTTTTGTTATTTTCTTCACGTGTACAACTCCACAGTAGTGTTCATGTAGCTTCTCTAACACCTGTTTCCTCAATGGTGGCTGAAGAATCATTCTGAGCTCCTATAGAAAATATCTTGACTGTACTGATAACTCCATTATTCTGGAGTAGTCGGGTTTCAGGATAGGTGTTAGTTCCAAAGCCTTTCCTCCTGAAACCACGTCCACCACATCTGAGAGCATAGGGTCGTTCCAAGTGTGTTTTTTCCCACACCTAGCCACAACAGGTGTGTTACTACTTGTTGAATAATCCAAAGAACTGCTTGGTACAAAGAACAAAGAAAATTACAGCACAGGAACAGGCCCTTCGGCCCTTCAAACCTACATTAACCTGCATTAAGTGCTGACTGACTTAACTAAAACCCCCTATCCTTCCAGTAGTGACAATCTTGAAAGTCCATCCATGTCACAATGTTGACTTGACTGTCGATGGTTAATTGTGTCAGTAAGAAGGCATTCAGCTGGCTTGGTTCCATCAGTCAGAACATTGAATACAGGAGTTGGGATGTCTTGTTGAAATTGTACAAGCCATTGGTAAGGCCACATTTGGAATACTGTTTGCAATTCTGGTCACCCTATTATAGAAAGGATATTTTTAAACTCGAAAGAGTTTAGAAGAGATTTACTAGGATGCTACTGGGACACGGTGGATTGAGTTATGCCTTGAGTTATGCATAGACTGGGACATTTTTTTCTAAAGCGTAGGAGGCTGAGGGGGTGATCTCTATGAGATCTATAAAATAATGAGGGGCATCGACAAGGTAGATAGTCAGTATCTTTTCCCAAAAGGTAGAGGATTCTAAAGCTAAAAGGCACAGGTGTAAGGTGGGAGGGGAGCAATTCAAAAGGGTCCATAGGGAGGAATTTTTGCACAGAGAGGGTGGTGAGTGTCTGGAACAAGCTGTCAGAGGCAGTAGTAGGAGAAAGTACAATTTTGTCCTTTAAAAAGCATTTAAATAGTTATATGGGTAAGATGGGTATAGAGGGATATGGGCCAAATATGGGTAATTGGGATTAACTTAGGTTTCAAAAAAAAGGCGGCATGGACAAATTGGGTTGAAGGGCTTGTTTCCATGCTTTAAGCCTCTATTTTCAGCCAAGAGCAATGCCCGACTTGCTACAAGTGACGGAATTCCTGTTTGTCATCCAAAAATGGTTATAAACAGATGATGGTCCATCAGCAATGTAAATTCTCTCTCAAGGAATTGACAGAATTTCCTCACTCCAAAAATGATCTCAAATGTTTCTGGTTTAATTTGAGCACGGTTACTTTCAGCTTTGCTGAAGGTTCAAGAAGCAAAAGCATTGGGTTGTTCTTCATCCGATGGCCTGATGTGGGAGGCCACTGTACTGGACTACAAGGAGATGCATCACCAGCTAACTGTATGGGAAAAGTAGCATCAAAGTGCTTGAGAGCTTCAGACTTAAGTAATGTTTTTTTGACCTGCATGAAGGTGCTATTGCATTGATCTGACCACTTCCACATCTTAAGTTTATTTATTGTCACAAGTAAGGCTTACATTAACACAGCAATGAAGTTACTGTGAAATTCCCCTAGACACCACAGTCCGACGCCTGTTCAGGTCAATGCACCCTAACCAGCACATCTTTCAGAATAGAACTTAGAACATAGAACACTACAACACAAACAGGCCCTTCAGCCCACAAGTTGCACCGATCACATTCATACCTACAGGCCATAGAACTATCTGTAACTCCCAATCCCATTTAATCCCATATACTCATCCAGAAGTCTCTTAAAAGACTCTAGCAAGTTTGCCTCCACCACCACCGACAGCAGCCGATTCCATTCACTCACCACCCTCTGAGTGAAAAACTTAACACTAACATCTCCTCTGTACTTGCTGCCCAGCATCTTAAACCTGTGTCCTCTCATAGTGACCATTTCAGCTCTGGGAAGTAACCTCCAAGAATCCACCTATCTATTCCTCTCAACATTTTATAAACATTTTATACCTCTATCAGGTAGCCTCTCAACTTTCGTCTCTCCAGGGAGAAGAGACCTAGCTCCCTCAACCTATCTTCATAGGGCATGGCTCCTAATCCAGGCAACATCTTTGTAAATCTCCCCTGCATCCTCCCAATAACTTCCACATCCTTCCTATAGTGAGGCGACCAGAACTGCACACAATATTCCAGGTGGAGTCTGACAAGGGTCTTATAAAGTTGCAGCATTACCTCCCGACTCCTAAACTCAATCCCTCGATTAATGAAGGCCTGTACACCATATGTCTTCTCGACCACATCCTCCACCTGCGAGGCTGATTTAAGAGTCCTATGGACTCAGACCCCAAGATCCTTCTGCTTCTCAACACTGCTAAGACTCCTACCCTTGAATATGGGAGGAAACCAGAACACCTGGAGGAAACCCATGCAGACACAGAGAGAACGTGCAAACTCTGCACAGAGACCCAAGACGGGAATTGAACCTGAGTCCCTGTGAAATAGCAGTGCCAACCACTGTGACACCATGTCGTCCCCTTGTGGTGCTGTCTTGCTCTGGCACAAGTGGTTATTTAACGGTTTCAGAATTGATGCCAAATTTGGGACAAATCTTCCATAATAATTCGACAATCCCAGGAAGAAATGTAACTGCCTTATATTCTGAGGTGTAGGCACCCCTGTGGTGGCCTTAACCTTAGAAGGAGGTTTCAGTAGATAATAGCTTCAGTCACATGTCCCAAATACCCACTGGAAGATTGGAAAGATTCATGTCCTTATGGACTCTTATACCAGAGAATTACAATCCCTGGAGAGTAGCAACAAAGTTCTGAAGCTGTTCCTCTTCCAGGTCATCCAGATCGCACTGGATTCCAGTCGGTCCACCCAGGGTCTGATCCGTTACCCTTTGAAATAATACAAGAGCAGATGCGATCCCAAAATCAGCAATCTTCAGTACCAGAACAAGCCTCTGTGTGACATGATTATTAGAAGTGACTTCTTATCCACGTGCATCGGCAAATAGGCCTAAGTTGGGTCAAATTTGCTGAAATGTTGGTCTCTTGCCTGTCACTCAAACCAGTTTTCAATGCTGACGATAATGGATCCCGTTCAACACACAGCACTGGATTTGTGGTGACCTTGAAGTTTCTGCAAATCCTTACAGATCCATCTTTCTTGATGAACAGAACAATAGGTGTAGCCCATTCATTGATGCTGACAGGTTCCAAAATTCCAGTCTTTTCCAGTTGCTCCACGTTAGCCTCTATTTTTAGTCTAATATTATATGGTGTAGACAGTACCTTCAAGCATTTCGCTTGGCTTCTGTCTATTATTGTCATTTTGGCCATTTTTTAAATTCATTTCTGGGACACGGGTGTTGCTGGCTCGCCTGCATTTATTATCCATCTCTAGTTGCCTGAGGGCAGTTGAGAGTCACCCACATTGCTGTGGCTCTGGACTCATATGTAGGCCAGACCAGGTAAGGGGCAGCAGATTTCCTTCCCTCAGGGCAATTAGTGAACAGATGGGTTTTTCCAACAATTGACAATGGGTTCATGGTCACCAGTATATTCTTAGTTCCAGAGTTTTTTTATTTAATTCAAATTCCATCATCTGCCATGGTGGGATTTGAACCCAGGTCAAATTAGTTGAATTTCTGGATTAATAGTCTTTGCGATAATGTCACCAGGCATTGCCTCCTTAACTGTCCTGCCTGCTTCCTAATTCTCCATCGAAAACACCAGTGTGCTTTTTAAAGATTTTTGTGAAGCTGGATTCTGCGTTGGTTATCATGTTAAATTTCGCTCAGTTCAGTAGAACATAGAACATAGAACATAGAACATTACAGCACAGAACAGGCCCTTTGGCCTTCGATGTTGTGCCGACCAAAATAAAAAGCAATGCCCCTCCAAACTAAACCATTCCCTTCTCTTCCATATACTTATCAACTACCCTCTTAAACGCCACCAACCTTGGCGCATCTACAACCGCTGCAGGCAGGGCATTCCACTCCCGAACCACCCTTTGGGTAAAGAACCTACCTCTGATATCCGTCCTATAACTATCACCCCTTAATTTAAAACTGTGTCCCCTCGTGCTAACTTTTTCCATCCTAGGAAAAAGGCTATCACTGTCCACCCTATCTAAACCTCTAATCATCTTATATGTTTCGATTAGGTCCCCTCTTAGCCGCCTCCTTTCTAACGAAAACCTCAAATCCCTCAGCCTCTCTTCATAAGACCTGCCCTCCATACCAGGCAACATTCTGGTAAACCTCCTCTGTACCCTCTCCAATGCCTCCACATCTTTCTTATAATGTGGGGACCAGAACTGCACTCAATACTCCAAGTGCGGCCGCACTAGAGTTTTGTATTGTTGCAACATGATGCTGCGGCTCCTAAATTCAATCCCCCTACCAATAAAAGTAGAACTCTCTCCGGTCACATACGGACTATCAGTGCTGGGTAATTTCCCTTCATTACGTTAAAGGAAAATCTGCTGTTTGCCCATTGAATTATACACAGTTTGTTCAGTGGAACTATTTCTCCTGTCTACATCTTCAGCATTATCCTTGATGGCTTCAAGGAAACGTGTTTCAGTTTCTCCATGTAATCAGTTTCTGCACCAGTGAGACTGCTGCTCCAGTGTCAACTTCCATTCTTACTGAAAGTTAGCTTCTTTCTCTCCTTACTCATTAGCTCCATTGGTTCGTGCAGGTTCTCCATTGGTTCATTGGTTCATCTCCATTCTCCATTGGTGCAGGTTCTCCATTGGTTCTCTCCTTACTCATTAGCTCCATTGGTTCGTGCAGGGGTACTATTTACATATTGCCCTCCCATCACCTCCAGCTTTACTGCTATTTGTATTTACCCCCAGATTCCCCACAATTTATTCTTACTTACATCTGTCACCATGCACAGGTCGATGATAAAGCAGATCAGACAACAAACAGCAACAACCACCTCTCTTCGCAAACCACCAGAGACGTATGTTGGGAAGAGATCCATGATCCCGGTGATAAAACCCTCCACTCCCACAAACTGTAAACAAGAAAAAATTAAATTCACCAACATCTGAATAGAGAATCTTACAGAACAGGAGGCTGTTTAGCCCATCTTACCGGTGCTGGCTGTTTGAAAGAGTTTCATTACCCCTGATCTTTCCCCATAGGTCTCTGCAAGTTGATTGGACAGTAGGTAGAATTTAGTTTAAGCCCAGTCTGTGAACGAGGCTGAAGAATTTAATAAACCCATCACTGCTCAATGTGGGGGATGGGGGGAGGTTGGATAGACCTTTCATTGCTTAGCATAGGGGGTAGGACTGACCCATTACAGCTTAGCATGGAGGCAGGTTGGATAATGAAATCACTGCCTAGTGTGGTGGGGGGGTCAGAAAGACCTATCACTGCTTAGCATGGGGGTCATCATCCTTAACAATGGGGAAAATATCTTCCTGGTTTTGCTGAGAGGATTTTTGTGCTGAGATTGGGAAGAAGCTCACAGGGAAGGTTGTCGGGTCAGTGGGTGAATGAGTTCCTGATCGTACCAAAGATATGTGTGAGATGGGAGGGGTGGAACACCCCCTATGAGGTATCCAGAACTCACCCCTCCCTGTCTCCCCACCAGAGCTAGTGGCCGCAGTCAGACCCTTCACTCTGGTGCCTGCTATCTGTTGTCAGAGTTCATTTTAACAAAATTAAGGCTTCAAAGAATTCCTCAAGATGGAACTTTCCTCATAGTGTCCTTCCCATAGCGGCAGTGCCTAACTCTGCCTATGGAGCTGGCATCCTGCCAAGGCTACGCTTCCTCTCGCTAGAAAGTTACGTTGGAAGATCTCATGAGTGCTAAATTCTGCCAAGTGAACTATTGACGTAGAAATTGTTCTGTTTAATACTCTGTCCAATGATACGGGCTGAGGAAGGACGAATGGGGCACGATGAGCAGCTCATTTGAGCTGTAAGAAGAGACTGGACAGGCCTGGGGCTGTTTTCTCTAGAGCAGAGAAGGCTGAGGGGCAAATGACTGAGGTGTGTAAGATTATGAAGGATATGAACAAGGGGAGTAGGAAGCAGCTGTTTCCCTTGGTGAAGGGTTCAATCATGAGGGGGCACAGTTTGAAGGTGAGGGGGGGAGAGAAGGTTTGGAGAGGATTTGGGGAAAAGTTTTATTACCCAAAGACTGGTGGGACTCTGGAATTCATTGTTTGGGAGGGTGGGAGAAGCGGGAACTTTCACAAACTTTAAAAAGCACTTGAAATGTCAGAACATTCCAGGTTGTGGACCAAATGCTGGAAACCAGGATTAGTGTAGATTTACTGTAGTTTTATTGGTGCAAATTTGATGGGCTGAAGGGACTCTTCTGTGCTGTATAACTCTTCCAAACAATATCTGAATGGAGACAAAACATTAAATAATTCAGATTGTGACTATGGCAGAATGAAGAAAAATTTGTATTTTTATAGGACCATAAATGACATTTTAGAAACATAGAATAGTACAGCGTAGTACTGGCCCTTTGGCCCTCGATGCTACGCCAAGCTATATCCGAACCCAAGATCAAGCTATCCCACTCCCTGACTATCCCCTTCTAAAGTCCTCACAGACTATGAAGTGTTTTTAAAATGGATTCACTGTTGTGACATAGGAAACTTGGAAACCACTTTTCATACAGTGAGATTCCAACTGGGATAATAAGAGAAGGCAATTTAATATTTGTTGGTGAAGGTTTAGAGAGATATGAGAGAGAGCTTGTTTCTAACTCTGTGATAACATTGCAGCATCTGGTTCAGATAGTTCAGAATCAAGTCCACTCTGAACTCACCTCCTGCGAAAAAATTGAAGAGTTTTCTCTGTAAAAAAGACTATTAAGTCATCAGATCATCATTAAAAACCCAACTGGACCTTACCTGGTCTGGGCTAAAATGTAACTCCAGTCCCATCATCCAATGTGGTTAACTATTAACTGCCCCGAGTGAACAAACGATTTACCGAGCTGCTCACCCAGGGCAGTTAGGGATGGGCAGTGAATGCCAGTGTTGCCCACACACCTGGAACTGAACCAAGGAAATATTCTGCCATGAGATTAACCGCGTACCTGACTGTCCAAACCGAGGACTAGGAGCATGAAGAAAAACAGGGCGGCCCAGAGAGGAGCAATGGGCATCAGCGTCACTGCCTTTGGGTAAGCGATGAAGGCCAGGCCTGGTCCTAAAGGAGGAAAATCAGAGACCTATCAGGAGGCGTTTCATTGGCTCTCTTCAGTTCTCCTAACGTTTACTCACAATCCACTTCTCGAAAATAACAACGGCAGAAATCTGTAAACTCACATAGCAAATTGAACGAATATATTGAGGGGGGAGGCGGCCGGGGGGATGGGGGTATGGGAAAGATTTATAAAGGGCCATGGGGAGTTTTTGTGGAGTATGGAGCAATTTATGGGAAGGAGGCTATGGGACAGGATTTATAGGGGCAGTGCGAGGGGAAATGGATACGTTTACAAAACTGTTACTTATCTGATGTAGGGGGGAGCTATACAATAAATAGCAGAACCATCAAGACTATAGACACACAGAGGGACCTGGATGTGCAAATCCACAGATCCTTGAAGTGGCATCACAGGTGGAGAAGGTGGCGAAGAAGGCATATTGCATGCTTGTCTTTATGGAACGGGAGAGAAGTATAAAAACTGGAGTCTGATGTTGCAGTTATATAGAGCGTTGGTTAGGCCACATTTGGAATACTGTGTCCAGTTCTGGTCGTTGCACTACCAGAAGGACGTGGAGGCTTTGGAGAGAGTACAGAGAAGGTTTACCAGGATGTTGCCTGGTATGGAGAGTCTTAGTTATGAGGAGAGATTGGGTAAACTGGGGTTGTTCTCCCTGGAAAGACGGAGAATGAGTGGAAAATCATGTCTCACAAGTTTGACTAAGTTTTTTGAAAGTAGATGACGGCAGTGCAGTTGATGCTGTCAACATGACAACGTACCACATAGTAGGTTGTTGCATAAAATTAAATCTCATGGGATCCAGAATAAGGTAGCCAACTGGATACAAGATTAGCTTGATGAGAGAAGACAGAGGGTAGTTATAGAGGTTTGCTTTTCAAACTGGAGGCCTGTGACCAGCAAGTGTGCCTCAGGAATTGATGCTGGGTCCATTTATCATTTATATTAATGATTTGGATGAGAATTTAGAAGGCGTGGTTCGTAAGTTTGAGATGATTGGTGGCATATTGAACAGTGAAGAAGATTATCTCGGGTTGCAAAAGGATCTTGATCAATTGGGCCAGTGGGCTGACGAATGGCAAATGGAGTTTAACTTAGATAAATGCGAGGTGGTGCATTTTGGTGAATTGAATCAGGGCAGGACTCATTCAGTTAATAGTAGGGAGATGGGGAGCGTTACAGAACAAAGAGATCTACAGGTTCATAGCTCCTTGAAAGTGGAGTCACAGATGAACAGAGTGGTGAAGAAGGCATTCGGCATGCTTGGTTTCATTGAATACAGGAGTTGTGACGTCATATTGAAGTTGTACAAGACACAGAGTCATAGAATTTTACAGCATGGAAACAGGCCCTTTGGCTCAACTTGTCCAAACCTCCCTTTTATTTCCCACTAAGCCAACAGTGGAGCCAGCACCAATCCCTGAGGCAGATCACTGGTCACAGGTCTCCAGTTTGAAAAATAACCCTCTACAACCACCCTCTATCTCATGTTATTAATATTCCCAGTTGGACGATTTCTTACCAGATTCTGCCACCTTTGAGATGTCCATTCCTTGTTCAGAGGCCATAAATCCAAGCACAGAAAAGACAACAAATCCCGAGAAGAAGCTGGTTGTGCTATTTATCAATGCCAAGAGGTAAGCATCTCTGTAAACAAAGCACCAAGACAAACACACCGTTATAGCATCTACCCACTGCCCCCCCATTGTCTTCAAACACAAAAACAAGCTCCAAACTCAAAACTTTATCAAATATTTAGCCCAGAGAAGTACAAAAATCGCACCCTCCCCATCAGTATGTAGCCTCGTTAATCAGAACCTCCAAACCTGACTACAACCCGAGACACAAACAATCAGAACTGAAGATGTTACCGGCTTATTCTGATGGAACGACAGTCTCTGGAGACACTCAGGAAAACATACTCTTTGGATGCAAAGGCACGACGCAGTCAAGGGTACAGGAAGGATTGGATACATACAAGAGCAAGTTATTAACACACACATCATTTGATATTGGCAAGAGACCTTTCAGCTGCTGATACTAGAAGCAGTGACAAATGCACACAATCTCTCTGGAATTTTAGTTTAATTGGCTGAAATAAAACTGGCTACAGTTCAGGTGCAGAAACAGCTGAAACAAGGTGAGATAAAGACTTTGCCAAACAGACAGCTGAACTGAGAGGGAGCATTTTACCAGCACGTGGATGGATATCATTGGAGGAGAAACAGAAGCGTATTTCCCCGACACCTTATTGACACACACCTGTCTACAGGTAACTCCATAGAAACACTTGTCTACAGGTAACACCTTACTGACACACACAGGTAACCTGCTGGCATAACCCTGCCTACAGGTAACTTCCGACCAACACACATCTGCCACCGACACATACTTGTCCACAAATAACTCTCCACTGGCATATACCTGTCCACAGGTAACTGCTTACCAACATACACCTACTCTAAGGTAACTCCCCACTGGCATACACCTGTCCACAGGTAACTCCATGGAAACATCTGTCTACACGTGATATTTTACAGACACATCTGTCTATAGGTAACTCCTATCAACACACACCTGTCTACAGTAACCCCCCCCCCCCACTCCGTCCACTGGCATACACCTGTCTAAACATAACTCCACAGAAACACCTGTTTACACGTAACAACTTGACAGACACACATCTTTCAACAAGTAACTCCCCACTGGCACATGTCTGTCTACAGGTAACTCCCACCCAGCACACACCGGTCTATAGTTAACTTGTACCAAGCATGCACCTGTCTACAGGTAACTTCCCACTAGCACATGCATGTCTACAGGTAGCTCCATACTGGAACACACCTGTCTACAAGTAATTCTTACTCAGCACACACTTATCTACAGGTAACTCCACTGGCACACACCTGTCTAAACGTAACTCTGATCCAGCACACACCTGTCAAGGGTGATGCCTACCCAGCACACATCTGTCTAAAGGTAACTCCTATCCAGTACACATCTGTCTACAGGTAACTCTCCACTGGCACACACCTATCTACAGGTAATGCCTATCCATTATGCATCTTTCTACAAGTAACTCCCACCCAGCACACACCTGTCTATAGGTAACTTCCCACTTGCACACAGCTGTCTACAGGTAACTCCTACCCAGCACACATCTGTCCACAGGTGACTCCTATCCAGCACACACCTGTCTACAGGTAGCTCCCTACTGATACACATCTGTCTATAGGTAACTTCTACCCAGCACACACCTTTCTACAAGTAACTCCCACCCAGCACACACCTGTTTACAGGTAACTTCCCACTTGCACACACCTGTCTACAAATAACTCCTACCCAGCACACACCTGTCCACAGGTGACTCCTACCCAGCACACCCCTGTCTGCAGGTAGCTCCCCAGTGACACACACTTGTCTACAGGTAACTCCCCACTGGCACACATCTGTCTATACGTAACTCCTACCCAGCACACACCTTTCTACAGGTACTCCTACCCAGCATACACCTGTCTACAGAAATTAGAGAAATTCAATGTGATCAGGAATAGTCAACACGGCTTTGTTAAGGGAAGATCGTGCCTTACGAGCCTAGTTGAATTCTTCGAAAATGTGACTGAACACATAGAACATAGAACATTACAGTGCAGTACAGGCCCTTCGGCCCTCGATGTTGCGCCGGCCAGTGGACCCTCTAACCTAAACTATTCCAATATCATCCATATGCCTATCCACCGAACATTTGAATGCCCCAAAAGTAGGCGAGTCCACAACTGCTGCAGGCAGGGCATTCCACGCTCTCACCACCCTCTGTGTAAAGAACCTGCCTCTGACATCCGTCCTATAACTACCACCTCTTAATTTAAAGTTATGTCCCCTCGTGTTGGTCATCACCATCCGAGGAAAAAGGCTCTCACTATCCACCCTATCCAATCCTTTGATCATCTTATACGCCTCAATTAGGTCACCGCGTAACCTTCTTCTCTCTAATGAAAATAACCTCAGGTCCCTCAGCCTTTCCTCATAAGGCCTTCCCACCATACCAGGCAACATCCTGGTAAACCTCCTCTGCACCCTTTCCAATGCTTCCACATCTTTCTTATAATGCGGCGACCAGAACTGTACGCAATACTCCAAGTGCGGCCGCACCAGAGTTTTGTACAGTTGTAACATAACCTCACGGCTCCTAAATTCAATCCCTCTACCAATAAAAGCTAACACACCGTACGCCTTCTTAACAACTTTATCAACCTGGGTGCCAACTTTCAAAGAGCTATGTACTTGTACCCCAAGATCCCTCTGCTCGACAACACTATTAAGGGTCCTTCCATTAGCCCTATATTTCATATGCCTGTTATTCCTACCAAAGTGAATCACCTCACACTTATCCGTATTGAATTCCATTTGCCACCTCACGGCCCAGCTCTGCAACCTATCTATGTCCCTCTGCAAAGTGTAACATCCATCCTCGCTGTCTACAACTCCCCCCACTTTGGTATCGTCAGCAAATTTACTAGTCCAACCCTCTACACCCTCATCTAGGTCATTTATAAAAATGATAAACAGCAGTGGCCCTAAAACAGATCCTTGACGAAGGAAGACCAGTGGTTTACATGGATTTCAGCAAGGCGTTTGATAAGGTCCCCCATGCAAGATAAGGTTGTTAAGAAGGCATACGGAGTCTTAGCTTTTATTGGTAGGGGGATTGAATTTCGGAGCCGCAACGTCATGTTGCAACTGTACAAAACTCTAGTGCGGCCGCTCTTGGAGTATTGTGTACAGTTCTGGTCCCCGCATTATAAGAGAGATAGAACATAGAACATAGAACATTACAGCACAGAACAGGCCCTTCGGCCTTCGATGTTGTGCCGACCAAAATAAAAAGCAATGTCCCTCCAAACTAAACCATCCCCTTCTCTTCCATATACTTATCAATTAACCTCTTAAACGCCACCAAACTTGGCGCATCTACAACAGCTGCAGGCAGGGCATTCCACCCCCTAATCACTCTTTGAGTAAAGAACCTACCTCTGATATCCGTCCTATAACTCATACCCCGTAATTTAAAGCTGTGTCCCCTCGTGCTAGCTTTCTCCATCCTAGGAAAAAGGCTATCACTGTCCACACTATCTAAACCTCTAATCATCTTATATGTTTCGATTAGGTCCCCTCTTAGCCGCCTCCTTTTTAACGAAAACAACCTCAAATCCCTCAGCCTCTCTTCATAAGACCTGCCCTCCATACAGGCAACATCCTGGTAAACCTCCTCTGTACCCTCTCCAATGCCTCCACATCTTTCTTATAATGTGGGGACCAGAACTGCACACAATACTCCAAGTGCGGCCGCACTAGAGTTTTGTACAGTTGCAACATGATGCTGCGGCTCCTAAATTCAATCCCCCTGCCAATAAAAGCTAAGACGCCATATGCCTTCTTAACAACTTTATCCACTTGACTGCCTACTTTCAGGGATCTATTGACACTTACACCAAGATCCTTCTGTTCCTCAACACTATTAAGAGCCCTACCATTAGCCCTATACTCTACACATTTATTGTTCTTGCCAAAGTGCATTACCTCACACTTTTCCACATTAAACTCCATTTGCCACCTCTCGGCCCAGCTCTGCAACTTGTCCAAGTCACTCTGTAAACTATAACACCCCTCTTCACTATCTACCACTCCACCGACTTTAGTGTCATCTGCAAATTTACTGATCCATCCTCAATACCCTCATCCAGATCATTTATAAAAATTACAAACAGCAGGGGCCCCAAAACAGACCCCTGAGGCACACCACTCGTCACCGAACTCCACGGTGAATATCTCCCATCAACCACCACCCTCTGTCTTCTATCTGCCAGCCAATTCCTAATCCAATTAGCTAAATCACCCTCTATTCCACATATCTGCATTTTCTGTAGAAGTCTTCCATGGGGCACCTTATCAAACGCCTTACTAAAGTCCATATATACTACATCAACCGCCTTACCCCCATCCACCTCTTTGGTCACTTTCTCAAAAAACTCAAATGAGGTTAGTAAGGCATGACCTACCCTTCACGAAACCATGCTGACTATCCCCAATCAATTCATTTCTCTCTAAATAACTATAAATCCTATTCCTAATAATTCTCTCCAATACCTTGCCCACAACAGAAGTAAGACTCACTGGCCTATAATTCCCAGGAAGGTCTCTCTTCCCCTTCTAAAACAATGGGACCACATTCGCTATCCTCCAGTCCTCCGGAACCACACCCGTAACCAACGAGGACCTGAAGATCAGAGCCAGAGGCTCTGCAATCTCCTCTCTTGCCTCCCAGAGAATCCTAGGGTAAATCCCGTCCGGCCCAGGGGACTTATCCAACTTCAAACCCTCGAGAATTTCTAGCACATCCTCCCCATCTACTACAATACTTCCCAATTTGCAACCCTGTACCTCAGTGTTCTCCATAGCTACATTTCCAGCACTCTGCGTGAATACCGAAGAGAAATATTTATTCAGTGCCTCACCAATCTCTTCAGGCTCCACGCACAACTTCCCACTGCTGTCTATGACTGGCCCTAATCTTGCCCTAACCAATCTTCTATTCTTAACATATCGAAAGAAAGCTTTAGGATTCTCCTTAATCCTATCAGCCAACATCTTCTCGTGTCCCCTCTTAGCTCTCCTCAATTCACTTTTTAGCTCCCTCCTGGCTAATCTATAGCTATCCATTGCACTAACTGAGCCTTCAAGCCTCATCCTGACATAAGCCTCCTTTTTCTTCTTAACCAGCAAATCAACTTTTTTCGTACACCAAGGCTCTCTTACTCGACCATTTCCTCCCTGCCTGACAGGGACATACTTATCAAGGACTCGCAGCAGCTGCTCCTTGAATAAGCACCACATTCCAGATGTTCCCAGTCCCTGTAGTTTCCTAGTCCAATGTGGAGGCATTGGAGAGGGTACAGAGGAGGTTTACCAGGATGTTGCCTGGTATGGAAGGCAGGTCTTATGAAGAGAGGTTGAAGGATTTGAGGTTGTTTTCGTTAGAAAGAAGGCGGCTAAGAGGAGACTTATTGAAGCATATAAGATGATTAGAGGTTTAGATAGGGTGGACAGTGATAGCCTTTTTCCTAGGATGGAGAAAGCTAGCACGAGGGGACATAGCTTTAAATTAAGGGGTGGTAGTTATAGGACGGATGTTAGAGGTAGGTTCTTTACCCAGAGGGTGGTAAGGGTATGGAATGTCTTGCCTGCGTCAGTTGTAGATGCGCCAAGTTTGGTGGCATTTAAGAGGTTAGTAGATAAGTTTATGGATGAAAAAGGAATGGTTTAGGTTCGAGGGTCACTGCTTGTTCCTAATTGGTCGGCGCAACATTGAAGGCCGAAGGGCCTGTTCTGCGCTGTAATGTTCTATGTTCTATGTTCTAAGACTTCTTGAGAAGGTGAGAGAGCATGGGATCCAAGGGGCTTTGGCCTTGTGGATCCAGAACTGGCTTGCCTGCCGAAGGCAGAGAGTGGTTGTGGATGGGTCTTCTTCTGCATGGAGATCAGTCACCAGTGGAGTGTCCCAGGGATCTGTTCTGGGATCCTTGCTGTTTGTCATTTTCATAAATGACCTGAATGAGGAAGTGGAGGGATGGGTTAGTAAGTTTGCCGACGATACGAAGGTTGGTGGTGTTGTGGATAGTCTGGAGGGATGTCTGAAGTTGCAGCGAGACATAGATAGGATGCAAGACTGGGCGGAGAAGTGGCAGATGGACTTCAACAGAGATAAATGTGTGGTGCTCCATTTTGGCAGGACCAATGGGATGAAGGAGTATAATATCAAGGGTAGGAGTCTTGGCAGTGTTGAGGAGCAGAAGGATCTTGGGGTCTGGGTCCATAGGTCTCTTAAATCTGCCCTGCAAGTGGAGGATGTGGTCAAGAAGGCATATGGTGTACTGGCATATAGAGGAATTGAGTTTAGGAGTCGGGAGGTAATGCTGCAACTTTATAAGACCCTTGTCAGACCCCACTTGGAGTACTGTGTGCAGTTCTGGTCGCCTCACTATAGGAAGGATGTGGAAGCTATTAAGAGGGTGCAGAGGAGATTTACAAGGATGTTGCCTGGATTGGGGGGCATGCCTTATGAAGATAGGTTGAGGGGCGACCTGATAGAGGTTTATAAGATGTTGAGAGGAATAGATAGAGTGGATTCTTGGAGGCTATTTCTCAGGGCTGAAATGGTCACTATGAGAGGACACACGTTTAAGGTGTTGGGGGGCAAGTACAGAGGGGATGTCAGGGGTAAGTTTTTCCACTGAGGGTGGTGAGTGAATGGAATCGGCTGCCGTCAGTGGTGGTGGAGGCGAACTCGCTGGGGTCTTTCAAGAGACTTCTGGATGAGTACATGGGATTTAATGGCATTGGGAGTTACAGATAGTTCTATGGCCTGGTAAGTATAGATATGATCGGCACATCTTGTGGGCCAAAGGCCTGTTTGTGCTGTAGTGTTCTATGTTCTATGTTAACTCCTACCCAGCATATATCTTCCTACAGGTAAGTCCCATCCAACACACATCTGTCAACAGGTAACTCCTACCAAGCACACACTGTCTACAGGTCACTTCCCATTGGCACACACCTGTTTACAGTTAACTCCGATTCAGCACACACCTGCCCAAAGGTGACCCCTATCCTCTACAAATAATTCCTACTTAGCACATGCCTGTTTACAAGTAAGTCCCCACTGGCACACATCTGTCTACAGGTAACTCCTACCCAGCACTTATCTATCTAAAGATAACTCCTATCCAGCACGTACCTGTTCACAGGTGACTCCTACTCAGCACACACTTGTCTTAAAATAACTCCTACCCAGCACACACCTGTCTACAGGTAACTCCCACTGGGCTGAATGTGTGATCTCCATGGATTGAAATCCCCTGATTCTGATTGGATGGTGTGCACTAAGAGGAATGAGCAGCAGAGATTTGATTAAATACGGAGGTCACCTTCTCCTGCCGAAACCATTGAACAATTTGGTAAACACAGCCGATCCTAGTCAATAAATGCAGATCTTAACAGTAAAATCCACAGGTGAATCATTACAGGAGTTGTAAATCTCTTCAGAACTGTGTTGTCTGTAAAGATTCCTCTTAAATACATTGATCTTCGACAATGGAAACTTAATGCAAATTGTCAAATCTAAGTGTTGGAGAGTGAGGACTGCTTTCCATTAGGAATTTCTTATAGAACCAGTTTTGCGTTGCTGCCTCTGTGCCAGGACATATTCGCTCATTACTAATTCAAGCCTCATTAACTCCTGAATCAATTCTCACTTCACGTACATCGGGATTGTACTTGAGATTTTGATTGAATGTTTTGTGTACCAAAGCTAAGGCTGTGCTTTCCAATGGTGAGATGGTTGAATGAGACATCAGACTGTGAGATTGTGAGTGAGTGAACGAGTTTAGGTCTCACTTGTATCGAGACAGATTGAAAACGTTTGATGAAGCAGCTTTGCTCCAATTGACTTACTGAGCAACTCTTCATAAAAGTATCTGCTGTCTTTATCTCCAAAGGCATGAAATGAATGTTCTGGAAGAATCCCTGTGTATCAATGCCAGGGCAGAGTCAATTCCATGATGTGACTTGAAATTTCTAAAGACGGCAAACTTTGACAAAGCCATCCTACAGTTATGCAGAACGGGGATTGAGTTGTGATCTACTAGGCTGGGGAGTGTCAGACCGCTCATCTTATTAAATCACTGGCAAATATTGTGTGTGACTGGGTGGGAGGCTGTGTCAGCCCAGAGGGCAGTTAAGAATGAACCGTATTGGTGTGGGGCTGGAACCTCTGGGCCAGACATGGTCAGGATGGCAGATCTCCTTCCTGAAAGGAAGTTTCTTGGTCAGTTTCATTTCAGAATTTTTTTGAGGTTAACACAGATTCTCATACATTTACTGGCTGCTTCCAAATCAGACACAGCAGCAAGGTGCTGAGGTCAGCAGGAAGAATGCTTCTTTCAGCCTCAGTGACTCCTGGACTGCTTCTGATGAATAGTGAGTGAAGTCATTCTCCCCCCCTCCAGCAATTCCCCCCACCAGCTCCACTACCTTTGTGACAAAATTGAACTCTGCCTCTTGCCAGGCAGTTCATAGCAGTGGTGTCACACAGACAGGTGAAACACCAGACTGTAGTTGTGAGGGGAGGGACACAAACTGAAGGGACAAGGTGGGGGTAACAGAGATGGTGATGAACTGCCCAGTTTCTGAAGCAGTGGCAGATATGATGAGGGTTGGAAGAGACCTTGTGTGGATTCGATTGGAACATAATCAACTTACTGGATAAAGTGATACAGTGAGGAAAAATAGTTGGCAATAATTGGTTAATAAGACAATCAGCATTCATGCATGTTAACAAGATCAAATGGAAAATTCCCAGGACTGTTACTGTGCGTTGTCAAGACTAAAGCTTCGCTTCACTGACAGTCTCCTGCTCTGCTCCAATTATATGGAAAAGTCTCTGAGGAACTAGACAACATTGTAGTTGGAGCGGATGGAATCGACCGGATTGAAGCAATACAGTTCATTACTTCCAACAACACTTCCAAAGAAAGGGGAAATATCTCTCCTCAAAGTGACTCACATTGGCCTCTAGATTCTCATTGGACAAGAGCCCTCTGGGAAACGACATCCTGAAGTTTCTTGGCCACACATGGATAATAATTATTCACTGTTCCTCACAGGAATGTCCCAGAATTAACAAAATCCTGAGAAAGGTCAGGGAATGTTACCATTGGGCCAGGATGTGAAGAGGCAACTCAAAGATAAAGATGAAACTTTTTGAGTTTGCACTGATTGGATGTGGTTGAGTTGGATGAGGAGGAGGGTGAAGGGGATGAGAAAGTGAGTGAGGAGGAAGAGGAACTGAGTGAGGAGGAAGAGAAAGTGATTGAGAAAGAGGAAATGAGTGAGGAGGAGGTTGAGATGGAAAATGAGGAAGTGAGTGAGGAGGAGATTGAGGAAATGGTGAGCAATTAAGGAAGTGAGTGAGGAGGAAGAAGAAGTGAGTGAGGAGGAGGCTGAGGAGGATGAGGAAGTGGGTGGAGACAACATCTTCCTCTATCTCCCGATCATCTTACCTGCGGGTGAATATCAGCTTCCTGGGTTTTGCATGTACATTAGATCTTAACTAATGAAATATAGCAGCTAGTGAGGTTTGCAAAGTGGAACATTGTAAACACATAGAAGAGTGGTTCTATAACTTATTATCAAATCATTACCATCCCTTCAACCCCTGCACTTGACAGAAGAGGATCCCAGAAGATAGAGGGGACAGGTTGGAATCTGTTGTTGCTTCACACTTATCACACAGCAGTGTTCGCTCCTGTTACTGACACCATCAAAGGTGTGAAAGTGCAGAACCCAACAGGAAAGCAGGACAGATCCTGGAGAAAACTATAATTACAGATGAGATTAACCAGGCTGGAAATGTACTTTCTTGTAGAGAGATGAAAATTGAGCTGATTAGGATGCGATATCAGCAATAGCACACCTGGGCAGTGTACATCACTTCATCATCTGGGAGCTTCCAGGATCCAACAACAGGACCACAGGAAGGATGCACAATGTCAATGAAGTGTGGCTGCCCTAGCACCAGAGATCAGCACATACCGAGTGAGGGAGTGCCGGTTTCATTGATTGCAGAGGGTTAGGCAAATCATCAGAAATCTCCAAATGCCACGATTAAGAGTCAACTTTCAAAAGATATTTGGAGAAATACTGGGAAAAGAAAATAATACAAGGCTATGGGGAAAGAGGAGGGGACTGATTGGGTAGAGTGTTCAGAGAGCTGGCAGAGGCATGATGGACCAAATGGCCTCCTGTGTTGTAAGATCATAAGGCTAATTACAAACATATTGAATCAGATGTTTGGCGATGAGCATAAAGTGATTGACACTGCAGCAGCATTGCTGAGGTATGTGCTAGATGGGAATGTTCATCCCTGGCCAAGGCTGGTCCTGTTGGCCCACACATCGGGAGTTACTCACACTGCTGCTGGTGAGTTGCTGTATAAACCAGCTGACAGGGTTTAAGCCATGGTTAGGAGCTCTGGGATTTAATCCACCAACAGGAAAAGGGATACAGACCAACTTCCTGTTGGTGCTCACTCTTAATTAATGTTTATGCCACAAATGGTCAGGAAAGTCCTGGTATTTTTTAGTAGCATTGATCTGGTTCAGGGTTGTATAGAATAATGCGCGGACGCTGGAATATCCATAAACTAGAACCTGCTCCATCTGACGCAGTGACTGGCAGCTAAAAGTGATACTTGGCCCTCCTATACTCATGAATAAAGGATTAGTACCCAGTGTGTGTTCATTTTCACTTTGTCCTCTCTTTTCTGGCCCCTTCTCCCCTCTGAAGGACACTGGCCACCCGTTTTAATAAGGGTCCATTCTACAGGGGCTGAGCACCCTCTGATACCTCAACCCCCAGAGTGGTTCTTGATAACCTGTGAGAGGCTTGACATGTGACTGGCGCCCTGGGGCCTGTGGTCTTGAACAACTGAGCAAGAGCATTCAACCTGATCCAGCAGCTGAGGGTGAGGCACTGCTGGGTGACTGAAAAGGAGTGAATGGTTCCTCCTGCTTATCCAAACCATCCTGGCTTTTATACCTGTGTCACAGCTTCCCATCAATGTCCAGTTTCTGTTTGTCACCACTGTCTGTACTCTACAGCTTCCAGCGCAGGTTCCCATTGCGGATATCTGTCTATCCATGGGTTAGGTGCAACCACCCTGCCCTCCCTGAACTCCCCCCTCCACATCGCCACCCCAATAGTATTGGCCAGATATCTGTAGCTGCCAGTCACTCATTCATAGCAAAGCTCACACCCGTGACTGGCTGATGGACCCCACTGATTGGCTGCAGAGGGGGTTTGCGTGTCAGGAGTCAGAGGTCACTCTGTGAGTTCCACCAATCACAGGTACAAGAACAAAGTTGTTGAAACCAGGGAGTTTGACCCCGTCTCACAGCAGAACTCCCTGCTGCTTGCGAAAATACCCAAAATGTTTTTTGTGGAAGAAAGAAAAAGAAATGATTAAAGTGTATCTCCTGCGTTGCTAGGTTACCTGTAGCAGTTGTTGTGAAAACGATTGTAGCTGCCTAGTGCTGTAAGTGCTCCTAATCCAATCGCATATGAGAAAAAGATCTGGGTTCCTGCATCAATCCAAACCTTCAAGAGAAATCAAGTAAAATAAAACATTCTATAAAGGCAACAGCAGAATGTTTGGAAGTAAATGGGATGACCATCCATGGGGTTGAAGGGGTCAGATTAAAGAAACCTAAAGAATCCAACAACAACAACAAAGTACTTATTTCCGACAAACTGGATTAAATTAGAACAAAGAGGCTTTGCTCCTAGATATTCCTCAACAGCACTTCACATCTTCACCAATAGCAAACTGGCCAATAGCAAAATATAAAAGAGAAAAGTTTTCAGCTGATGTCAATGATTTACAGGAAATTCTGCAGGACTCAGAGGGTGTGCGGGAAATTCACAAACAATAACTACTCCGGGACGAGGGTAAAAATTCATCTGTTACCTGAGCTTCACCAAGCTTGGACCAATCAGGTTTCAGGTAGTAAATAATGCCATTCAAAGCTCCCGGAAGCGATACTCCATGAGCCAAGAGGATAATCAGCACGAGATATGGGAACAATGCAGTGAAGTAGACAACCTAGAAACATAGAAATAGAAGCATGGAGTCACTGCTTTGTCCTTCAAAAACAGGACAATCGTCACATTATCAATCTCTCACCTCCCATTTCCCTCAGAGAAAACTGTCTCCATCACTTTCACAGATAAAATCTTTTTGCTTCAAACATTTGATTACATCACAACTCAACCTCCAGCTAAAAATTTTTACAAGAATTATCTCACCCTGTCTCATGGGCTAAACTTTTTAACCATTGAGTACATGGCACACACTCTTTCAGGGAGCGCCGCACTGTCAGAGGGTCAGTACTGAGGAAGTGCCGCACTGTCAGAGGGTCAGTGCTGAGGAAGTGCCGCACTGTCAGAGGGTCAGTGGCCGACTGGAGGGAGTGCCGCACTGTCAGAGGGTCAGTGCTGAGGGAGTGCCGCACTGTCAGAGGGTCAGTGCCGAGGGAGTGCCGCACTGTCAGAGGGTCAGTGCCGAGGGAGTGCCGCACTGTCAGAGGTCAGTGCCGAGGCCGACTTAGTGAGTGCCGAGGAAGTGCCGCACTGTCAGAGGGTCAGTGCCGAGGGAGTGCCGCACTGTCAGAGGGTCAGAGGGGTGCCGCACTGTCAGAGGGTCAGTGCTGAGGGAGTGCCGCACTGTCAGAGGGTCAGTGCCGAGGAAGTGCCGCACTGTCAGAGGGTCAGTGCGAGGGAGTGCCGCACTGTCAGAGGGTCAGTGCGAGGGAGTGCCGCACTGTCAGAGGGTCAGTGCCGAGCTGAGGGAGTGTCCAGTGCGAGGGAGTGCCGCTGTCAGAGGGTCAGTGCCGAGGGAAGTGCCGCACTGTCAGAGGGTCAGTGCCGAGGAGTGCCGCACTGTCAGAGGGTCAGTGCTGAGGGAGTGCGCACTGTCAGAGGGTCAGTGCCGAGGGAGTGCCGCCGAGGGTCAGTGGAGGGAGGCCGCACTGTCAGAGGGTCAGTGAGTGGAGGGAGTGCCGCACTGTCAGAGGGTCAGTGCTGAGGGAGTGCCGCACTGTCAGAGGGTCAGTGCTGAGGGAAGGTCGTGCTGAGGGAGTGCCGCACTGTCAGAGGGTCAGTGCTGAGGGAGTGCCGCACTGTCAGAGGGTCAGTGCTGAGGGAGTGCCGCACTGTCAGAGGGTCAGTGCTGAGGGAGTGCTGCACTGTCAGAGGGTCAGTGCTGAGGGAGTGCCGCACTGTCAGAGGGTCAGTGCTGAGGGAGTGCCGCACTGTCAGAGGGTCAGTGCTGAGGGAGTGCCGCACTGTCAGAGGGTCAGTGCTGAGGGAGTGCCGCACTGTCAGAAGGTCAGTGCTGAGGGAGTGCCGCACTGTCAGAGGGTCAGTGCTGAGGGAGTGCCGCACTGTCAGAGGGTCAGTGCTGAGGGAGTGCCGCACTGTCAGAGGGTCAGTGCTGAGGGAGTGCCGCACTGTCAGAGGGTCAGTGCTGAGGGAGTGCCGCACTGCAGAGGGTCAGTGCTGAGGGAGTGCCGCACTGTCAGAGGGTCAGTGCTGAGGGAGTGCCGCACTGTCAGAGGGTCAGTGCTGAGGGAGTGCCGCACTGTCAGAGGGTCAGTGCTGAGGGAGTGCTGCACTGTCAGAGGGTCAGTGCTGAGGGAGTGCCGCACTGTCAGAGGGTCAGTGCTGAGGGAGTGCCGCACTGTCAGAGGGTCAGTGCTGAGGGAGTGCAGCACTGTCAGAGGGTCAGTGCTGAGGGAGTGCAGCACTGTCAGAGGGTCAGTGCTGAGGGAGTGCACACTGTCAGAGGGTCAGTGCTGAGGGAGTGCCGCACTGTCAGAGGGTCAGTGCTGAGGGAGTGCCGCACTGTCAGAGGGTCAGTGCTGAGGAAGTGCCGCACTGTCAGAGGGTCAGTGCTGAGGGAGTGCCGCACTGTCAGAGGGTCAGTGCTGAGGGAGTGCCGCACTGTCAGAGGGTCAGTGCTGAGGGAGTGCCGCACTGTCAGAGGGTCAGTACTGAGGGAGTGCCGTGCTGTCAGAGGGTCAGTGCTGAGGGTCATCACCAATTCCCATTCCTATGGACTTTATGAGCTTAGGAAAATGCAGATGTTAATATACGAAGGATGGAGCAGTATCAAATCCAAACATCCCTCGGTGATCAGGAGGGGAGTACATTCTGCAGCAAATCATTTATTGATTGTATTTCAGTTGAGGTTTGCGAGCTGGTAGATATAATAATAAATGTTTAAAATTGATGCAAGTTACATTTCAAAGGTGTATGTGTAGTACGCAGGTCAATGACTACACAGTACAGGGTACTCCAATGGTAATTTGTTACGACATACTGGTATATACACCGATACACACACCAAAATATATACCAGCATATACACCCAGTGTACACACCTGTATATACACTAGTATATATACTGGTATACACACCAGTATACACATCAGTACATACACCAGCATATACACCAATATATGCAACAGTATATAGACTAGTATATACACCGGTATATACACCAGTTAAGATACTAGTATAGAGGATACCAGCTGAAAATCTGAAATAAGAACAAAATTTGTTTGAAAAACTCAGCAGGTTTGATAGCCTTTACGGATGGAGGAACAGGGTTAAGATTTTGTATCTCTAAGAGGTGTCTTCAGAACAGTACATAAAAGACCAGAATAAGCTTTATTTGTATAGCAACTATTAACCAGTGAGATAACCAGGATGCAAACTCTCTTCATGGACACAAAACTGCCAATTGGAATTAGGATCAATAGATTTCTGTTGGGCAAAAGCCCAGGTATATGGAGCAACATGGTCATATGCAATTCAAGCAGAATATCAGCTATCATCTAACTAAATAATGGAACAGGTTTGAGGGGCTGAATGGTGTACAGCTTTAATATCTTGAGGATAGCAGTACTGTATGGCCAAGAGCTGCAATCACTGCTCTTGGGAGGATCTTTGAATGAGGAAAGCCTGGGGGGGGAGATGGGGGAGAGCATCATGCTCCTCTTGATCCACAAGCAGTGTGGGATAGGCAACTGTCAGTTACCCCAGTCTGTCCACACCTTCTGTCAGCCTGCAGGCTTCCCACAGGCTGGAGAATGAGGCTACCTGGGGTTTGTCACGTCAGGAAAACCTCACCAATGTGAGGCTCCACCTCTCAAAATATTTCAATAAAAGTCCAATCCTTGCAGCAGATTGGCTGACCGCTGAGCCCGCCCCCATTTCATCCACAACTCACCAGACTGTTTTCGGGTTTGAGATTTTAAACAAATTTAGGTCTCATCCAATCCCAACCCAATCGTATTTGAGGGTTAAAATCCACACTGATGTTAATCCATCTCTCCCTATTGCGAAGCTCCTTCATTTTATTTAATGATCTGATAAAGTGTTAATGAAAATATCAGAATTAGAGGTTGACAAGAAATTAAAAGGGATAGGCGGTAATACATTGACATAGATTGAGGATTGACTAATAGGCAGAAAACAGAGTAGGAATAAATGGGTCATTCTTGCTTTGTCTGCCTGTGGCTCGTGGGGTACCACAGAGATCAGTATTTGGGCCCCAGCTGTGCCAATATATTTCAATGATTTGGATATGGGGACCAGATGTAATATTTCCAAGTTCACAGATGATACAAAGCTAGGTGTGTTGTGAGGAAGATGTAAAGCGGTTACAGATGGAGGATTTGGATACACTTAATGAGTGGGCAAGAACATGGCAGATGGAATATAATGTGGAAAATGTGAGTTAATCCACTTTGCAGAAGGAACAGATGTGCAGAGTATTTCCTAATGGTGAGAAATTTGAAAGTGTGGATATATAATGTAACCTGTGTGCCCTTGTCCGTAAGTCACTGAAAGCTAAATATAGGAACTGCAAACTATTAGGAAGGGTAATGGAATGATAGCCTTTATCACAAGAGGATTTGAGTACAGGAGTAGAGATCTCGCTTCAATTATACAGGAGCATTATTAGACTGCACCTAGAGCAGTGTGAGCAGTTGTGATTCCTTACCACAGAAAGAATATTATTGCCATAGGAGGAATGCAACAAAGTTCACCAGCTTTGTTCCAAGGGTGGCGGGACTGTCTTATAAAGAGAAGTTTAGTATGATCAGGAACTGTCAACACGGCTTTGTCAAGGGCAGGTCGTGCCTTACGAGCCTGATTGAGTTCTTCGAAAATGTGACTGAACACATTGACGAAGGAAGAGCAGTGGACGTGGTTTACATGGATTTCAGCAAGGCGTTTGATAAGGTCCCCCATGCAAGACTTCTTGAGAAGGTGAGAGGGCATGGGATCCAAGGGGCTTTTGCCTTGTGGATCAGAACTGGATGCCGCAGATGGCAGAGGGTGGCTGTGGATGGGGTCTTTTTACACATGGAGGTCAGTCAAAGTGGATTGCCCCAGGGGATCGTTATGGGACCCCTGCTGTTTTCATTTTCATAAACGACCTTGGATGAGAAGTGGAGGGATGGGTTGTAAGTTTGCCAATGACACAAAGGTTGGTGTGTTGTGGATGGTCTGGAGGATGTCTGAAGGCAGCGAGAATAGATAGGAGCAAGGATGGCGGAGAAGGGCAGGTGGACTCAACGCGGATAAATGTGTAAGGTCCATTTTGGCAAGTCTAATGGGATGAAGGGAGTACAATATCAAAGGTAGGAGTCTTATAGTTTGAGGAGCAGAAGGATTCCGGACCATAGGACTGTTAAATTGGCTTTGCAGGTGGAGGATGTGGAAAAGAAGGCATATGGGTATGGCCTTCATTAATCGAAGGATTGAGTTAGGAGTCAGGAGGTAATGCTGCAACTTATAAGACCCTTGTCAGACCCACTTGGAGCACTGTGCGTAGTTCTGGTCGCCTCACTACAAGAAGGACTGGAAGTATGAGACGATGCAGAGGAATTTACAAGGATGTTGCCTGGATTGGGAGGTATGCTTATGAAGATAGATTGAGGGGAGCTAGGTCTCTTCTCCCTGGAGAGCGAAGGTTGAGAGGCAACCTGATAGAGGTTTATAAAATGTGAGAGGTTAGATAGGAGTGGATCTCAGAGGTTATTTCCCAGAGCTGAAAGGTTGCTTAAGGTGCTGGGGGAAGGTACAGAGTAGGTGTCAGGAGTTAAGTTTGTCACCAGAGGTTGGTGAGTGAGGAATTGGCTGCGTCAGTGTGTTGTGGAGGAAATTCGTTTGGCATCTTTTTAAGAGGACTTCTGGATGAGTACATGGGATTAATGGATTGAGGGTTATAGATAGGTCCTGATAGTGGGGATATGATGGGCAACTTGGGGACGAAAGGCCTGTTTGTGGCTGTAGTGTTCTATGTAAGGGAGAATGGACAAAATGGCGTTTTCTCTGGAGTTTTAAAGAAGAGAGGAGTTTCATTGAAACCATAAAAACTTAAAGGAACAGACAGGTAGATGTGGTCAGATGTTGCCATAATTGGAGAATCTCGACACAATTTTACGGTTACTGCTTAGGGCCAAGATGAGAAGGCAATTCAAAGAGTGTGAATCTTTGGAATTTTCCACCCAAAAAGGTTGGGGACGCTCCATTCATTGATATTTAGGGGCTGGGATAAAGAGATTTTTGGTCTTCAAGGATATTTGGGATATGGGGAGCAGGCAGGGAAGAGAGTTTCAAAACCAAGATTAGCCATGATGGTATGGAAATGGTGAGAGGCTTGATGGGCTGATGGTCTATTCCTGATTTAATTTGTTGTGTTCTGGTTTTCTCCAAGGACAAGGTCAGTAACCAACCAGAGATAGTCACAGCAGAGAAAGAATGAGAGGAATTTATTCATGGATATGGGTATTGCTGGCTGGCCCCAGAATTTATTAACCCCTCTTAATTTCCCTTGAATTCAGAGGCTCATTGGCTATTTTAGATGTCAGTTACAGTGAACCATATTCTGTGGATGGGAGTTCATGGAGGCCAGGACTGGGTAAGGACAACAGATTCTTTCCTTAAAGGATAGTGATCTAATTTTGTTTACTAACCACCTGTATAGAATGTTACCAAAATCCTTCTGAAAATCCAAATACAGCACATCTATCGCTTTCCCCTTATTATTATACTAGACATCCTATACACAATAGTTAGCACTTGTGTCCCCACAGCACCGGGGACCTGGTTCAATTCTGGGCAAAGAACGAAAACAAACAGTGTGAGAAACAGGCCTTTGGCCCAATGAACCCGCACTGCCATTTTAACATTGTTGTAGTGCCCTCTCTAAATATGACCTTTGTCTACCCTACTGGACTCCACAATATCGGATGTGGGTGATTTCAGTGTAGAGTTTGCACAAATGGCTTGTGTGTCCATTGGTTTGCTGGTGCTCTGATTTCCTCTCACATTCAAAAGATGTGCGGATTAAGTCAAGGCCATATTAAATTTGTCCCTAATATCTGAAGATGTGTAAATTGAGGGGGTAAATATCTGGGAGTACAGGGATAGGACAGAGAGTTGGTCCAGACTCGATAAGGATTCTATGATCCTCAAAAAACTACCATCAGTGGATGTCAACATATGAAGGATGTTTGTTGGAGATTAACAATAGCACAACTGATAGGCAGAATGGCCTCTTTCTGTGCTAAATAGAATGTGATTTGCGCAAAGTTCCACGCTGACGTTAACACAGACAGCTGGTCATTGACAATGTGGAGAATTGGGACGGAGTTCAGCAATAAGCCTGAATCGGAAACTGAGTTTATTTCTGATCCTGATCAATAACCTCCGTAAAGGGAGTGTGTCATGATCAGGATCAGTCTGATTGTGGGATAGAATAAAATAACAAGCAGATAGCTGGTTCAATGTGATTCTGACTCAGAGAGGATAAAATCTTCTCGCGTTATCACGTGGGAGGCTGCAGAACTGCAAACTTCTATTTTCAATCAGTACAGTAAATGATCCTTTCCCCCAACTCTTGACCTTCAAGACTTCAATATCACTGCCGCTACACAAGAACCTGATATGCCAATGAGAACCATCAGAATATTTTCATCATAGAAAGTTAATGAGCAGCTCACAGGATTCATCAGAATAACCTTTCTGATGACAATTGCTCGTTGACACCACATGCTGCTCAGGACAGTGTGAAAGTCACAGACGAAAATATATCCCCATAGCTCAGACACAAACCCACACTCAGACAGAGAGTCATACATTCAAATCTGAAGTGCCGCACTGTCAGAGGGTCAGTGCTGAGGGAGTGCCGCACTGTCAGAGGGTCAGTGCTGAGGGAGTGCGCACTGTCAGAGGGTCAGTGCTGAGGGGTGCCGCACTGTCAGAGGTCAGTGCTGAGGGAGTGCCGCACTGTCAGAGGGTCAGTGCTGAGGAGTGCGCACTGTCAGAGGGTCAGTGCTGAGGGAGTGCAGCACTGTCAGAGGGTCAGTGCTGAGGGAGTGCAGCACTGTCAGAGGGTCAGTGCTGAGGGAGTGCCGCACTGTCAGAGGATCAATGCTGAGGGAGTGCCGCACTGTCAGAGGGTCAGTGCTGAGGGAGTGCCGCACTGTCAGAGGGTCAGTGCTGAGGGAGTGCCGCACTGTCAGAGGGTCAGTGCTGAGGGAGTGCCGCACTGTCAGAGGGTCAGTGCTGAGGGAGTGCCGCACTGTCAGAGGGTCAGTGCTGAGGGAGTGCCGCACTGTCAGAGGGTCAGTACTGAGGGAGTGCCGTGCTGTCAGAGGGTCAGTGCTGAGGGTCATCACCAATTCCCATTCCTATGGACTTTATGAGCTTAGGAAAATGCAGATGTTAATATACGAAGGATGGAGCAGTATCAAATCCAAACATCCCTCGGTGATCAGGAGGGGAGTACATTCTGCAGCAAATCATTTATTGATTGTATTTCAGTTGAGGTTTGCGAGCTGGTAGATATAATAATAAATGTTTAAAATTGATGCAAGTTACATTTCAAAGGTGTATGTGTAGTACGCAGGTCAATGACTACACAGTACAGGGTACTCCAATGGTAATTTGTTACGACATACTGGTATATACACCGATACACACACCAAAATATATACCAGCATATACACCCAGTGTACACACCTGTATATACACTAGTATATATACTGGTATACACACCAGTATACACATCAGTACATACACCAGCATATACACCAATATATGCAACAGTATATAGACTAGTATATACACCGGTATATACACCAGTTAAGATACTAGTATAGAGGATACCAGCTGAAAATCTGAAATAAGAACAAAATTTGTTTGAAAAACTCAGCAGGTTTGATAGCCTTTACGGATGGAGGAACAGGGTTAAGATTTTGTATCTCTAAGAGGTGTCTTCAGAACAGTACATAAAAGACCAGAATAAGCTTTATTTGTATAGCAACTATTAACCAGTGAGATAACCAGGATGCAAACTCTCTTCATGGACACAAAACTGCCAATTGGAATTAGGATCAATAGATTTCTGTTGGGCAAAAGCCCAGGTATATGGAGCAACATGGTCATATGCAATTCAAGCAGAATATCAGCTATCATCTAACTAAATAATGGAACAGGTTTGAGGGGCTGAATGGTGTACAGCTTTAATATCTTGAGGATAGCAGTACTGTATGGCCAAGAGCTGCAATCACTGCTCTTGGGAGGATCTTTGAATGAGGAAAGCCTGGGGGGGGAGATGGGGGAGAGCATCATGCTTCTCTTGATCCACAAGCAGTGTGGGATAGGCAACTGTCAGTTACCCCAGTCTGTCCACACCTTCTGTCAGCCTGCAGGCTTCCCACAGGCTGGAGAATGAGGCTACCTGGGGTTTGTCACGTCAGGAAAACCTCACCAATGTGAGGCTCCACCTCTCAAAATATTTCAATAAAAGTCCAATCCTTGCAGCAGATTGGCTGACCGCTGAGCCCGCCCCCATTTCATCCACAACTCACCAGACTGTTTTCGGGTTTGAGATTTTAAACAAATTTAGGTCTCATCCAATCCCAACCCAATCGTATTTGAGGGTTAAAATCCACACTGATGTTAATCCATCTCTCCCTATTGCGAAGCTCCTTCATTTTATTTAATGATCTGATAAAGTGTTAATGAAAATATCAGAATTAGAGGTTGACAAGAAATTAAAAGGGATAGGCGGTAATACATTGACATAGATTGAGGATTGACTAATAGGCAGAAAACAGAGTAGGAATAAATGGGTCATTCTTGCTTTGTCTGCCTGTGGCTCGTGGGGTACCACAGAGATCAGTATTTGGGCCCCAGCTGTGCCAATATATTTCAATGATTTGGATATGGGGACCAGATGTAATATTTCCAAGTTCACAGATGATACAAAGCTAGGTGTGTTGTGAGGAAGATGTAAAGCGGTTACAGATGGAGGATTTGGATACACTTAATGAGTGGGCAAGAACATGGCAGATGGAATATAATGTGGAAAATGTGAGTTAATCCACTTTGCAGAAGGAACAGATGTGCAGAGTATTTCCTAATGGTGAGAAATTTGAAAGTATGGATATATAATGTAACCTGTGTGCCCTTGTCCGTAAGTCACTGAAAGCTAAATATAGGAACTGCAAACTATTAGGAAGGGTAATGGAATGATAGCCTTTATCACAAGAGGATTTGAGTACAGGAGTAGAGATCTCGCTTCAATTATACAGGAGCATTATTAGACTGCACCTAGAGCAGTGTGAGCAGTTGTGATTCCTTACCACAGAAAGAATATTATTGCCATAGGAGGAATGCAACAAAGTTCACCAGCTTTGTTCCAAGGGTGGCGGGACTGTCTTATAAAGAGAAGTTTAGTATGATCAGGAACTGTCAACACGGCTTTGTCAAGGGCAGGTCGTGCCTTACGAGCCTGATTGAGTTCTTCGAAAATGTGACTGAACACATTGACGAAGGAAGAGCAGTGGACGTGGTTTACATGGATTTCAGCAAGGCGTTTGATAAGGTCCCCCATGCAAGACTTCTTGAGAAGGTGAGAGGGCATGGGATCCAAGGGGCTTTGGCCTTGTGGATCCAGAACTGGCTTGCCTGCAGATGGCAGAGGGTGGCTGTGGATGGGTCTTTTTCCACATGGAGGTCAGTCACCAGTGGATTGCCCCAGGGATCTGTTCTGGGACCCCTGCTGTTTGTCATTTTCATAAACGACCTGGATGAGGAAGTGGAGGGATGGGTTGGTAAGTTTGCCAATGACACAAAGGTTGGTGGTGTTGTGGATGGTCTGGAGGGATGTCTGAAGTTGCAGCGAGACATAGATAGGATGCAAGACTGGCGGAGAAGTGGCAGGTGGACTTCAACGCGGATAAATGTGTAATGGTCCATTTTGGCAAGTCTAATGGGATGAAGGAGTACAATATCAAAGGTAGGAGTCTTAGTAGTCTTGAGGAGCAGAAGGACTTCCGGATCCATAGGACTGTTAAATTGGCTTTGCAGGTGGAGGATGTGGAAAAGAAGGCATATGGTGTACTGGCCTTCATTAATCGAAGGATTGAGTTTAGGAGTCAGGAGGTAATGCTGCAACTTTATAAGACCCTTGTCAGACCCCACTTGGAGCACTGTGCGTAGTTCTGGTCGCCTCACTACAAGAAGGACGTGGAAGTTATTGAGACGACGCAGAGGAATTTACAAGGATGTTGCCTGGATTGGGAGGTATGCCTTATGAAGATAGATTGAGGGAGCTAGGTCTCTTCTCCCTGGAGAGACGAAGGTTGAGAGGCAACCTGATAGAGGTTTATAAAATGTTGAGAGGTATAGATAGAGTGGATTCTCAGAGGTTATTTCCCAGAGCTGAAATGGTTGCTTAAGGTGCTGGGGGAAGGTACAGAGGAGGTGTCAGAGGTAAGTTTGTCACCAGAGGGTGGTGAGTGAATGGAATTGGCTGCCGTCAGTAGTGGTGGAGGCAAATTCGTTGGCATCTTTTAAGAGACTTCTGGATGAGTACATGGGATTTAATGGGATTGAGGGTTATAGATAGGCCTGATAGGTGGGGATATGATTGGTGCAACTTGGGGCCGAAAGGCCTGTTTGTGCTGTAGTGTTCTATGTAAGGGGAGAATGGACAAACTGGGCTGTTTTCTCTGGAGTTTTAAAGAATGAGAGGAGATCTCATTGAAACCTATAAAATACTTAAAGGAACAGACAGGGTAGATGTGGGTCAGATGTTGCCCATAATTGGAGAATCTCGACACAATTTTACGGTTACTGCTTAGGGCCAAGATGAGAAGGCAACTCAAAGAGTGTGAATCTTTGGAATTCTCCACCCCAAAAGGTTGGGGACGCTCCATCATTGAATATATTTAGGGCTGGGATAAAGAGATTTTTGGTCTTTCAAGGAATATTGGGATATGGGGAGCAGGCAGGGAAGTAGAGTTCAAACCCAAGATTAGCCATGATGGTATGAAATGGTGGAGCAGGCTTGATGGGCTGAATGGTCTATTCCTGATTCTAATTTTTGTGTTCTGGTTTTCTCCCAAGGACAAAGGTCAGTAACCAACCAGAGATAGGCACAGCAGAGAAAGAAATTGAGAGGAATTTATTCATGGGATATGGGTATTGCTGGCTGGCCCCAGAATTTATTACCCCCTCTCTAATTTCCCTTGAATTCAGAGGCTCATTTGGCTATTTTAGAGGTCAGTTACAGTGAACCATATTACTGTGGATGTGGAGTTCATGGAGGCCAGACTGGGTAAGGACAACAGATTTCTTTCCTTAAAGGATATGTGCTCTAATTTTGTTTACTAACCACCTGTATAGAATGTTACCAAAATCCTTCTGAAAATCCAAATACAGCACATCTATCGCTTTCCCCTTATCTATTATACTAGTTACATCCTATACACAATAGTTAGCACTGGTGTCCCCACAGCACCGGGGACCTGCGTTCAATTCTGGACAAAGAACAAAGAACAACACAGTGTGAGAAACAGGCCCTTTGGCCCAATGAACCCGCACTGCCATTTTAACATTGTGAGTGCCCTCTCCTACCTATGACCTTTGTCTACGCCTACTGGACTCCACAATAACGGATGTGGGTGATTGTCAGTGTAGAGTTTGCACAAATGCCTTGTGTGTCCATTGGTTTTGCTGGGTGCTCTGATTTCCTCTCACATTCAAAAGATGTGCGGATTAAGTCAATGGGCCATATTAAATTGTCCCTAATATCTGAAGATGTGTAAATTGAGGGGGGTAAATATCTGGGAGTACAGGGATAGGACAGAGAGTTGGTCCAGACTCGATAAGGATTCTATGATCCTCAAAAAACACCATCAGGGATGTCAACATATGAAGATGTTTGTCTGGAGTATTAACAATAGCACAAACTGAATAGGCAGAATGGCCTCTTTCTGTGCTAAAATAGAATGTGATTTGCTGCAAAGTTCCACGCTGACGTTAACACAGACAGCTGGTCATTGACAATGTGGGAGAATTGGGACGGAGTTCAGCAATAAGCCTGAATCGGAAACTGAGTTTATTTCTGATCCTGATCCAATAATCCTCCGTAAAGGGAGTGTGTCAGTGATCAGGATCAGTCTGATTGTGGGATAGAATAAAATAACAAGCAGAAGCTGGTTCAATGTGATTCTGACTCAGAGACGGATAAAATCTTCTCTGCGTTATCACGTGGTGAGGCTGCAGAACTGCAAACTTCTATTTTCAATCAGTACAGTAAATGATCCTTTCCCCCAACTCTCTGACCTTCCAAGACTTCAATATCACTGCCTGCTTACACCAAAGAACCTGATATTGCCAATGAGAACCATCAGAATATATCATCATAGAAAGTTAATGAAGCAGCTCACAGATCATCAGAATAACCTTTCCTGATGGACAATTGCTCGTTGACACCACAGCTGCTCAGGACAGTGTGAAAGTCACAGACAGCAAATATATCCCCATAGCTCAGACACAAACCCACACTCAGACAGAGAGTCATACATTCAAATCTGAGAGTGCTGCACTGTTAGAGGGTCAGTGCTGAGGGAGCGCCGCACTGTCAGAGGGTCAGTGCTGAGGGAGTGCCGCACTGTCAGAAGGTCAGTGCTGAGGGAGCGCCGCACTGTCGGAGGGTCAGTGCTGAGGGAGTGCCGCACTGTCAGAGGGTCAGTGCTGAGGGAGTGCCGCGCTGTCAGAGGGTCAGTGCGAGGGAGTGCCGCCTGCAGAGGGTCAGTGCTGAGGGAGTGCCGCACTGTCAGAGGGTCAGTGCTGAGGGAGTGCCGCACTGTCAGAGGGTCAGTGTGAGGGAGTGCCGCACTGTCAGAGGGCAGTGCTGAGAGTGCCGCACTGACAGAGGGTCAGTGCTGAGGGAGTGCTGCACTGTCAGAGGGTCAGTGCTGAGGAGAGCCGCACTGTCAGAGGGTCAGTGCTGAGGGAGTGCCACACTGTCAGAGGGTCAGTACTGAGGGAGTGCCACACTGTCAGAGGGTCAGTGCTGAGGGAGCGCCGCACTGTCAGAGGGTCAGTGCTGAGGAGTGCCGCACTGACAGAGGGTCAGTGCTGAGGGAGTGCCGCACTGTCAGAGGGTCAGTACTGAGGGAGTGCCGCACTGTCAGAGGGTCAATGCTGAGGGAGTGCCGCACTGTCAGAGGGTCAGTACCAAGAAAGCATTCCTCTATTGAAGACAGTTGGATGGAGAAAATAATGAATTGCAAATTGTTTAGCCTAGCATCAGTGGTAGAGAAAATGTGAGAATGTATTATTAGGGAGATGATAACATGATATTTTGGAAGTATGAATAGGATTAGACAAAGTCAGCTTTGATCAATGAATGGTGTGACAATACTGTGCATTTCAGAAATGTATTTGTCATGTTTCCGAATGTGTTTACGAGTCCCTTCCATTTTATTGGAGCTGTTATGTCTGGATGCAGCAGCACTATATTGTTACTGTAGCAGCAAAACTGATCTTAATTGTTCAAATGTTTGTTTAATTTGAATTAATGCTGCATTCTGTTGTTTTGTGTTTTTCCCTGGGACATTGCAGAGATTAGGCTGATTGACTGGTAGGGTCATGCAATAGGGTACGGCCAGGATCTCACAGAGAACTGTGAGATCCTGCAGATGACACTAAAGTCGGTGGAGTGGTAGATAGTGAAGAGGGGTGTTATAGTTTGCAGAGGGACTTGGACAAGTTGCAGAGCTGGGCCGAGAGGTGGCAAATGGAGTTTAATGTGGAAAAGTGTGAGGTAATGCACTATGGCAGAAACAATAAATGTGTAGAGTATAGGGCAAATGGTAGGATTCTTAGTAGTCTAGATGAACAGAGGGATCTTGGTGTGTATGTGCATAGATCCCTGAAAGTAGGCAGTCAGGTCGAGAAGGTTGTTAGGAAGGCATATGGAGTCTTGGCTTTTATTGGTAGAGGGATTGAATTTCGGAGCCGCAACGTCATGTTGCAACTGTACAAAACTCTAGTGCGGCCGCACTTGGAGTATTGTGTGCAGTTCTGGTCCCCACATTATAAGAAAGATGTGGAGGCATTGGAGAGGGTACAGAGGAGGTTTACCAGGATGTTGCCTGTTATGGAGGGCAGGTCTTATGAGGAGAGGCTGAGGGATTTGAGGTTGTTTTCGTTAGAAAGGAGGAGGCTAAGAGGGGACCTGATCGAAACATATAAGATGATTAGAGGTTTAGATAGGGTGGACAGTGATAGCCTTTTTCCTAGGATGGAGAAAGCTAGCACGAGGGGACACAGCTTTAAATTAAGGGGTGATAGTTATAGGACGGATATCAGAGGTAGGTTCTTTACCCAAAGGGTGGTTCGGGAGTGGAATGCCCTGCCTGCAGCTGTTGTAGATGCGCCAAGTTTGGTGGCGTTTAAGAGGTTAGTTGATAAGTATATGGAAGAGAAGGGAATGGTTTAGTTTGGAGGGGCATTGCTTTTTATATTGGTCGGCGCAACATCGAAGGCCGAAGGGCCTGTTCTGTGCTGTAATGTTCTATGTTCTATGTTCTAACTGAAGGCAGTCTGCTTTTGGGGATCTTTAGAGAGAGACTACTTTCTCTGTATTTCTTGCCCTGTCTGAAGTGGAAATTGGAATCATCCTTTTTCTCTGAGATTCCACTATTGGGAGTGGAGCTTTCTCTGGAAGTTGCTGTGTGAGATCTAGAAGACAGGTTTCTGTCTAGATGATTCTCCAAGTATGTCAAAAGGCTGGAAATCTAGTACCTATGTAAGCATTTTTTGTTTCTGTGTTAATTGGTGCTGAAGAAGGGATGCTTGTTTGTGGGGAATATTGCTAAACTGGAACAATAGTGATACAAAACTGTTAAGAATTATACTTTATCATGTTTAAGTATTTTAATTGGTAAAAGTTATGCTAATTCTATTTGTCATATCCTAATTATTTTTAAATAAAGTTTGTTTTGATGAAAGGATTCTATGATTCTAGTGGGTGACTGAAATCAAACCTGGAGTGAAACACCTTCTGATCACCCTAATGCACAAATCAGATGTAAAAACTGAGGATCAAGGCAAACTTCATAATAAAGCTCAGAGTTTTTGATCCGATCCTTAACAAATCGGAGGTTCTTTTTGGGTTAAAATCTACATTCTTTGTTTGCTTTGGAATTATTGGACTCAAAGAGAGTCAGTGGTGAGTTCATTTGTGATTTCTCTTCCATTCGGGAGTGCCTTGGGGAATAATGGCTCTTTCAGAGGCTAGAAGTTTCCTGGGGAGTGGAAGAGGTCACTCAGGATGGTTTACAAAAGATGATAAAAAAAACGCTATTGGAATGGGCAAACTAGCTGCAGTTGCCAACACCTGAAAGGGTTAGGAAAGTGGAGATAATTCCTGTCATAGCTCTGCAACTAAAAGTGCCAGAAACATCTTCAGAATCATTGGAAAATTCAATTACAAACGAAACAGCTTAAATTAGAAGCAAAAGCAAGAAAGAGAGTAACAAAAAGCAAAATAACTAAAACTGCTTGAATTACAGGCAGGGAAAAAAGGAAGGGAAAGAATAGTCCTGGAAGAACAAAAAGAAAAAGAGAGAAAGAGAAAAACATGGAGAAGTTTCTGGAACTGGAATAAAAAGTGAATGTCTGTGTAAACTGGCAGAGGTAAAGTTCAAGTTTGGGAATTGTGATAAGGATAGTAAGGAACACAACGTAGTCAAGAGGTCATTGGGAGCTGTTTAAGTATCTCTGAATGTCACCAAGGTTTGATGAGAAGGACATTGAAACCTTTTTCATTTTATTTGAGAAAGTGGCTAAACAAATTAAATGGCCACAGACCATAGAGTATTATTGATTCAAATGAAGTTGGTAGGTGGAGCTAGTGAAATGTTTGCATCGCTTTCAGACAAGGTGTGTGGGAATTATGATGAGGCTAAAGAAAACATTTTAAGTGCATATGAACTACTGTCAGAAGCCTACAAACAATGGTTTAGAAATCTAAGGAAAGAACTTGGTCAAACATAGGGAGAATTTGAAAGGATCAAGCAAAATAACTTTGATAGGTGGATATAACTTTGAAAATAGACCAGATGTATGAAGCTCTTAGAAAAATGGTTATTTTGGAAGAGTTTAAAAATTCACTTCCTAATATAGTGAGAGTTCTTATAGAAGGGCAGAGGTTTAAAACTGTGAGATTCACAACAGAAATGGCAGATGATTGTGAATTAATTCATAAATCAAAGTTTGGTTTCTGTCATCAGTTTCAGCAGGTGAGGGATATGAATTGGGGAAAGAGAAAAGCTCAGGTGATATTGATAAAGAAGGTTTTGTGGGAGGTAATAAAGACCGAGTATCTCGGGTTACAAAGGAAATATAGCAGGGTGGAAGAGAAATGAAAAGCCTCAAATGTTTTCACTGTAATAAATTAGACTATGCAAAGTTGCCATGTTGGGGGTTTTAAGAAAAGCATTGGGAAGATTGAAATGGTAAACAGGGTAAGCCAGTGAGGTTTGTTAAAACGGCGAAGGAAACACCAGCTGAAAGTAAAGAGATGCAAAAGAATGTACATCTGGTCAGGGGTTGATTGATAAGAAAGTGCCTCTTTAAAGAATTTATTTGTGAGGGTGAAGTTTACTCATGTGTACCAGGAGGAGGAGTGAAGAGGTTAAAATTTTAAGAAATACAGAGCAAATCAATCTTTGATGGTAAGAGATGAAGAATTGTGTAGTTTTGTAACAGCATTGATAGAAAATGTGGTAAAATATGGATTTCCAGTGGAAGAGGAGCTGTTCCATTATACAAGGTGATGTTGGAGAGTCCATTGAAGAGTGGTGAAGTGGGAGTAGGAGTAATAGAGATATTAGCTGATCCAGGAATACAGTTTATTGCAGGTAATGATATAGCTGGGTCGCAGGTGGGAGGGATGCCTATTGTGGTTAAAAAGCCAGTGGAAAATCAAATCAGTGAGTTGTTAAAGGATATATATCCTGGGATATTTCTTAATGTGTAGTAACAAGGTCACAATGCCAAAGGTTAAGACAATAGGTGAAACCAAAAAGTGAAGATAATAAAGACTGTGTAACTTGGGTTACAAAGAAAGAAAAGAAAACTGAAGCTCATTAATCAGCAACAACTTTTGATTAGATAATTGAGAAAGAACAATAACAGGTGGATATTTTTAGTTTGGGAAAGTTGGCAAAGTTACAAAGAAAGATAAAGATCAGAAAGCATATGAGGAATCTCAGGTACAGCAGAATGTTACTACATTAAAAGTGATGCCTTAGAGAGGAAATGGAGATCTTTGTATATTCAGGTGGATGAAAATGGGAGGAAGTTCATCAAGTGGTATTGCTGGGTGGGTACAAAAAGGAGGTATTATGAGAAGTACATGAGGCACCAATCGGAGATCATTGGGGAGTCAGGAAAATTCAAGCTAAAATACAAAAACATTTTTATTGGACTGCATAAAGATGCAGTTAAATTTTCCGGTCATGTCACACGTGTGAACTGATAGGCAAACCTCAACCGGTGATATAACCAGCATCTTAATACCCATTCCAACACGTGACGGACAAAATTTAACCATATCTTTATACAATCCAGGTTAACAAAGGAAATACAGGTGGTCTTAATTGATATGGTAGGGCCCCTCCCGAAAATGAAAAGTTAGAACCAATGTTTATTGACCACAATGGACGCAGATTTGCAGAGACTATTCTATTATAAAATATTACAGCTACAAAGATTGTAGAGGGACGAGCTAAATTTTTTACTAGGTCTGGATCACACAAAGAAATACATTCAGATCAAAGATCAAATTTTATATCAAAGTTATTCAAAGAGATTATGGATAGCTTAGGAAAGATATGTGCTGGCTAAGAGGAAGGATGGGAAAGGTAGGATTAGAGAGCTAGGGATATTGAGGACTTGGTTAGGAAGAAAAGAGGCGTATGATAGGTCAAAACAGCTGGGAACGGAGACAGCATTGAAAGAATATATAGAGAGTAGGAGGGAGCTCAAACGGGGAGTTAGAAAGGCAAAAAGGGGGCATGAAATGATTTTGGCGGATAGGATTAAGGAAAATCCAAAGGCTTTTTACTCCTATGTTAGGAATAAAAGGGTGGTTAGAGAAAAAATCGGACCTCTCGGGGACAGAGGAGGGGAACTGTGCTTAGAGCCTGAGGGAATGGCGGAGATCCTGAATGAATACTTTGTGTCGGTATTCACGAAGGAGAGGGGCTTGTTGACCGGTCCTGTCTGAGGGAGCTGTGGACTAGTTGAAGGAAATATCCATACTAAGGGAGGAAGTGTTAGAGCTTCTAGGTAGCATTAAAACTGATAAATCTCCAGGGCCTGATGGCATTTATCCCAGGCTGCTTAGGGAGGTGCGAGGTGAAATTGCTGGGCCGCTGACACAAATCTTTGTTTCTTGTTTGGACACAGGTGAGGTCGCAGAGGACTGGAGAATAGCTAATGTTGTACCGTTGTTTAAAAAGGGTAGTAGGGATAACCCTGGAAATTATAGGCCAGTGAGTTTGACGTCAGCGGTAGGGAAGTTGTTGGAGGGGATTCTTAGAGATAGGATGTATAGGCACTTAGAGCGTTGCGATCTGATTAGGGATACGCTGCATGCCTTTGTTAAGGGGACGTCGTGACTTACGAATCTGGTAGAATTTTTTGAGGAGATGACAAAAATGGTCGACGAAGGGCAAGCCATTGCTGTCATCTATATCGATTTCAGTAAGGCGTTTGTCAAAGTCCCTCATGGGAGGTTAGTTGAAAAGGTCAAGGCTATTGGGATGGAAGGACAGGTAGCTAGATGGATAAGTAACTGGCTTGGGATTAGGAGACAGAGAGTAATAGTGGAAGGGTGTTGGAAAAAATGTAGGGGGGAGGTATATGATAAAGGGTAGACCTATTAAGAGTATAGAAATGCAGAGGGACCTGGGGGTGCAGGTGAACAAGTTTTTGAAGGTGGCAGAACAGGTGGAGAAAATTGTGAAGAAAGCATATGGTATGTTAGCCTTTATAGGAAGGGGTATAGAGTACAAGAGCTGGCCTTTAATGTTGCAATTGTATAGAATGTTGGTTAGACCTCATTTGGAATACTGCGTCCAGTTCTGGTCGCCTTACTACTGGAAGGATGTGGAGACTCTGGGAGACTGCAGAGGATGTTTACCAGGATGTTGCCTGGTATGGATGGTCTGAGTTATGAGGAGAGGTTAGGCAAATTGGGACTGTTGTCTTTAGAAAGACAGAGACTGAGAGGAGATCTAATAGAGGTGTACAAGATTATGAGTGGTATAGATAGAGTAAACGGGGTTAAGCTTTTTCCTAGAATGGACTCAAATAGCACGAGGGGTCATGGGCTTAGGTGAGGGAGGTAAGGTATAATTTGGATGCTAGATTGTGGTGGGGCTTTGGAATGCACTGCTAAGTAAGGTGGTGGAGGCAGGCACACTGGAGTTATTTAAGAGATACTTAGATGGGCACATGAACAGAATGGGAATGGAGGGGTATAGAAAACTGACTTAAAATAGGGATCATGAGCCTTGGGAGTCCCTGGGAAGTGTGTAAGTTATGCATGATATTGATGTAATTCTCTTTTATCTTACAGATACTTTGGTCCACCTGTGGTCTAACAAGGAGCATACACACGATGGGTCGTGAGAGGGCTGCTCTTGGATTTTTTGAGAGTATCCTAGTGCTTCACGTTGTTAGTGTACGCTCGACCTGGACCATTTGATGGGCAACACGACAGCTCAGTCACTATCGCTGTGCTGTGCAGATACATGGATTTGGGCCTGTGTCTGTGGGAGTTTGCGCATTCTCCCCGTGCTTGCGTGGGTTTTCTTCGGATGCTCCGGTTTCCTCCCACATCCCAAAGATATGCTCTTAGGCTGATTGGCAAAACAAATTCTTCCTAAATTGTCTCGCTAATTTGGTTCCAATGCAGATTTCTATAAACATAGATAGGGATCACAAGTGGAAGTGGGAACACCAAGGTGGCAGCGCAGGCTCGTTGGGCCGAAGGGCTTGTTTCCCGTGCTGTTTTGTTCTTTGTTCTTTTTTTCAATAAAGCAATTTAAATCAACTGCATACCATCCAGAATCACAGGGAGTGTTAGAACAGTGGCATGAAACTTTAAAGACAATATTGAGGATTTATTGTCAAGATTATCTGGAGGACTGGGATAAAGGAATTCCATCTGTACTTTTCGCAATTCAGGTGCACCTAATGAATCAACTAAATTCAGTCCACTTGAACTGATTTTTGATCATGAGGTAAGAGGACCATTTAAATTAAATAAAATTGGTGAGTTAGCATTCTGAGACTACATTATTGGACAATGTGTCAAAATGTAGGGAGAGATTAAACAGAGCAGGTGAGTTGGCTCAACAACTCAGAAGGTGAGAGGGCATGGGATCCAAGGGGCTGTTGCCTTGTGGATCCAAAAATGGCTTGCCTGCAGAAGGCAGAGAGTAATTGTGGATGGGTCTTGCTCTGCCTGGAGGTAGGTCACCAGTGGAGTGCCCCAGGGATCTGTTCTAAGACCCTTGCTGTTTGTCATTTTCATAAATGACCTGGAAGAGGAAGTAGAGGGATGGGTTAGTAAGTTCGCCTACGATACAAAGATCGGTGGTATTGTGGATGGTCTGGAGGGATGTCAGAAGTTGCAGCGGGACATAGATAGGATGCAAGACTGGGCGGAGAAATGGCAGATGGACTTCAACGCGGATAAATGTATAGTGGTCCATTTTGGCAAGACCAATGGGATGAAGGAGTACACTATCAAGGGTAGGAGTCTTGGCAGTGTTGAAGAGCAGAAGGATCTTGGGGTCTGGGTCCATAGGACTCTTAAATCGGCCTCGCAGGTGGAGGATGTGGTTAAGAAGGCATATGGTGTACTGGCCTTCATTAATCGAGGGATTGAGTTTAGGAGTTGGGAGGTAATGCTGCAACTTTATAAGACCCTTGTCAGACCCCACTTGGAGTACTGTGCTCTGTTCTGGTTGCCTCACTATAGGAAGGATGTGGAAGCTATTGAGAGGGTGCAGAGGAGATTTACAAGGATGTTGCCTGGATTGGGAGGCAGGCCTTATGAAGACAGGTTGAGGGAGCTGGGACTGTTCTCCCTGGAGAGACGAAGGTTGAGAGGTGACCTGATAGAGGTTTATAAAATGTTGAGAGGAATAGATAGGGTGGACTCTCAGAGACTATTTCCCCGAGCTGAAATGGTCACTATGAGAGGACACAGATTTAAGGTGCAGGGAAGCAAGTACGGAGGAGATGTTAGGGGTAAGTTTTTCACTCAGAGGGTGGTGAGTGAATGGAATTGGCTGCTGTCGGTGGTGGTAGAGGCGAACTCGCTGGGATCTTTTAAAAGACTTCTGGATGAGTATATGGGAGCGAATGGGATTGGGGGTTATAGATAGGTCTGTGGATTGGTAGGTATAATATGATCAGCGCAACCTGTGGGCCGAAGGGCCCGTTTGTGCTGTAGTGATCTATGTTCTATGTTCTAACATTTAAAAGTGGCACAAAAGCACATAAATAAAATAAAAAGCTACTGGGGATAAAGTCAGAGTATTGCTACCAGTGGCAAGTGAACCTTTAAAAGCAAGATTTAATGGGTTTGATCAAATTGAAAGGAAGTATTTGATAAAAATGCCAGATAGAAGGAAAAGTCATCGAGTGCATCATGGAATATGCTCAAACAGTATGTTAAAAGGGAAAGAAAGCAGAAGGATAATGTGTTAATGATTACAGCTCAGAACAATCAAATCCACATGATTCTGAATTTGTTGTTCCTCAAATTAAGGATATTATCAAAAATTGGAATAAATTATTGAGTTATATTCCTGAAGAAAATCAAAATGACCTGAAATTGTGTTCCAATTGAGCAATATTCTTGTAGTTATCATCCTCTGAAGTTGGCACAGGTTCAGAAGGAGAAACAGAGTTTACTTGCTTTGAGATGCGAAAGTCTTGCTCAATTGTATAAAACTGGTGAAGGTGGAGAAGGAGAACCAGTTATTGTATAATGATGTGAGTAAAGAAATTGGGTAGATGCGGAGACAGGTACAAGACAAATTGACTGAATTGGAACCTATCCCTGAGTTGTTGAAATTGCCTGAATATAAATTGCAGGATTATCAGAAACAGCTGATCATCTGTACAAAGAGGAACATCGATACAGGTCCTATGAAGAGAGGTTGAAGGATTTGAGGTTGTTTTCGTTAGAAAGGAGGCGGCTAAGAGGGGATCTTATTGAAGCATATAAGATGATTAGAAGTTTAGATAGGGTGGACAGTGATAGCCTTTTTCCTAGGATGGAGAAAGTTAGCACGAGGGGACACAGCTTTAAATTAAGGGGTATGAGTTATAGGACGGATATCAGAGGTAAGTTCTTTACTGAAAGAGTGATTAGGGAGTGGAATGCCCTGCCTGCAGCTGTTGTAGATGCGCCAAGTTTGGTGGCGTTTAAGAGGTTAATTGATAAGTATATGGAAGAGAAGGAATGGTTTAGTTTGGAGGGGCATTGCTTTTTATTTTGGTCGGCACAACATCGAAGGCCGAAGGGCCTGTTCTGTGCTGTAATGTTCTATGTTCTATGTTCTATGATACAATAACAGTCATGATGATCTCAAAATGGAGATTGAGAAGCAGAAATAGTTACTACTGCAGATTAAAGGCCTTACATTCTTTTATTCCTAAACTGTTCACAACCTCCTTGAATAAATTTGTGTAAAATTTGATCTCTGATCTGATTGTACTTCAGTGGGTAGATTGTATCTCATAAAGAATTGAAATAATTCCTCTACAATCCTTTCAGCGTAATATTGTATAATGGGAAGGCCTCTGGAAATCTGGAAGATACATCCTTTATAGATATTGATTCCCACTTTTCATTTCGATGTTTTGGGACTCTGAAGATTCAAAGAACTTGTTGGTCTCAGCAATGGAAAGTAAAAAGCAAACATGGTGTGATTTATGCCAATTTGCATCCAAAGTAGCATTTTTCTCCCCCTGATCCTGCCTAGCTCTCTGAGGACATTATCAGACCTAATATATAATAATATTGACAAAATTGAGCTCAGATTTGGAAACAAAGCAGGATTAAAGGTTAAAGTTTATTTATTAGTGTCACAAATAGGCTTACATTAACACTGCAATGAAGTTACTGTGAAAATCCTCCAGTCGCCACGCTCCAGCACCTATTCAGGTACACTGAGGGAGAATTTAGCATAGCCAATGTGTCTAACTAGTATGTCTTTTAGACTGTGAGAGGAAACCCACACAAACATGAGGAAAACTCCATACAGTCACTCAAGTTGGCAATCAAACCGGGTCCTTGGCCCTGTGAGGCAGCACCACCTACTACCATGGATTGAGAATTGAAAGAGGCTAAATTGGAAAGGAAAAAGGAAGAAATGAGTCAAAAGAAGAAAGACTTTTCAATGATGGAAGATTTGAAATGAATTGGACAATGTTACATTTTCATGTTTAGATTTAACAAAATGGATGTACATATTGTAGAGTACTAATAGTGTGAAACTAGAGGTTTTGAAAAATAAAGCCATCTTTGAATGTTAATTGTTCATATTTTTTTCTTAAGGGGAGATGTGATGAGAGTGTGCTTTTAAGAAATGTATTTTAGTCAGGTTTCTGTGCTGAATATGTTTATACAAAGAACAAAACAGCACGGGAAACAGGCCCTTCGGCCCAACGAGCCCGCGCCGCCACCCCGATGTTCCCATCTCTACCCACGATCCCTGTCCATGTTTATAGATCTATGGATTTAAAAACCAAATTTGAGACAATTTAGGGAGAATTTGTTTTGCCAATTAGCCTAAGAGCACATCTTTGGATGTGGGAGGAAACCGGAGCACCCGGAGAAAACCCACGCAAGCACAGGGAGAATGCACAAACTCCCACAGACACAGGCCCAAATCCATGTATCTGCACAGCACAGCGATAGTCACTGAGCTGTCATGTTGTCCATCAAATGGTCCAGGTCAAGCGTACACTAATGGCGTGAAACACTAGGATACTCTCGAAAAAAATCCAAGAGCAGCCCTCTCACGACCCATCGCGTGTATGCCCCTCGTTAGACAACAAGGTGGACCAAAGCATCTGTGGGATAAAAACAAGTACATCAATATCATCATCTATTTACACACTTCCCAGGACTCCCAAGGCTCATGATCCCTATTTTAAATCAGTTTTCTATACCCCTCCATTCCCATTCTGTTCATGTGCCCATCTAAGTATTTCTTAAATAACTCCAGAGTACCTGCCTCCACCACGTTACTTGGCAGCGCATTCCATACCCCCACCACCCTCTGTGTGAAAAAACTCCCTCTAGCATCCAAATTATACCTCACCCCCCTCACCCTAAGCCCGTGATCCCTCGTGCTATTCAAGTCCATCCTAGGAAAAAGCTTAACCCTGTTTACTCTATCTATACCCCTCATAATCTTGTACACCTCTATTAGATCTCCTCTAAGTCTATGTCTTTCTAAGGAAAACAGCCCCAATTTGCCTAACCTCTCCTCGTAACTCAGACCTTCCATACCAGGCAGCATCCTGTAAACCTCCTCTGCACTCTCTCCAGAGTCTCCACGTCCTTCCGGTAGTAAGGCGACCAGAACTGGACACAGTATTCCAAATGAGGTCTAACCAGCGTTTTATACAACTGTAACATTAAAGGCCAGCTCTTGTACTCTATACCCCTTCCTATAAAGGCTAGCATACTATACGCTTTCTTCACAACCTTCTCCATCTACTCTGCCACCTTTAGAGACTTGTGCACCCGCACCCCCAGGTCCCTCTGCATTTCTATACTCTTACTAGGTCTACTCTTTATTATATACCACCCCCCACATTCTTTCTCCCGAAATGCATCACCTTGCATTTATCAGGATTGAATTCCATCTGCCATCTGTCTGCCCAAGCTACCAGCCTATCTATGTCCTGCTGCATCGCCTGACAATGTCCTCACTATCCGCAAGTCCAGCCATCTTTGTATCGTCTGCAAACTTGCTGATCACTCCACTTACTCCCTCTTCCAAGTCATTTATATATATTACAAATAGAAGAGGTCCTAGTACCCAGCCTTGCGGCACACCACTAGTGACCGACCTCTAGCTTGAAAAACACCCTTCCACTATTACTCTCTGTCTCCTATTACCAAGCCAGTTTCTTATCCATCTAGTTACCTGTCCTTGTATTCCAATAGCCTTGACCTTTTCAACTAACCTCCCATGAGGGACTTTATCAAATGCCTTACTGAAATCCATATAGATGACAACAATGGCTCGCCTTCGTCGGCCATTTTCGTCACCTCCTCAAAACATTCTACCAGATTCGTAAGGCACGACCTTCCCTTGACAAACCCATGCTGTGTATCCCGAATCAGATTGCAATGCTCTAAGTGCCTATACATCCTATCTCTAAGAATCTCCTCCAACAGCTTCCCTACCACTGACATCAAACTCACCGGCCTATAATTTCCAGGGTTATCCCTACTACCCTTTTTAAACAACGGTACAACATTAGCTATTCTCCAGTCCTCTGGGACCTCACCTGTGTCCAAGGAAGAGACAAAGATTTGTGTCAGAGGCACAGCAATTTCACCTCGCACCTCTCTAAGCAGTCTGGGATAAATGCCATCAGGCCCTGGAGATTTATCAGTTTTAATGCTACCTAGAAGCTCTAACACTTCCTCCCTCGGTATGGATATTTCCCTCAACTGGTCCACAACTCCCTCAGACAGGACCGGTCAACAAGCCCCTCTCCTTCATGAATACTGACGCAAAGTATTCATTTAGGATCTCCGCCATTCCCTCAGGCTCTAAGCACAGTTCCCCTCCTCTGTCCCTAAGAGGTCCGATTTTTTCTCTAACCACCCTTTTATTCCTAACATAGGAGTAAAAAGCCTTTGGATTTTCCTTAATCCTATCCGCCAAAATCATTTCATGCCCCCTTTTTGCCCTTCTAACTCCCCGTTTGAGCTCCCTCCTACTCTCTATATTCCTCCAATGCCGTCTCCGTTCCCAGCTGCTTTGACCTATCATACGCCTCTTTTCTTCCTAACCAAGTCCTCAATATCCCTAGTAATCCACGGCTCTCTAATCCTACCTTTCCCATCTTTCCTCTTGGCCGGCACATATCTATCTTGCAACATTTTCAGTATTCTCTTGAAAGAGTCCCACATGCCTAGCGTGGACTTACCCTCGAACAACCGTTCCCAATCAGTTTCCATAAGTTCCTGCCTAATCCGACCGTAGTTAGCCTTCCCCCAATTCAGCACCCTGCCCTTAGGGCAACAAGCATCTTTTTCCATCTATATCCTAAAGTAGACAGAATTGTGGTCACTGTTAGCCACGTGTTCCCCTAGTACGACATGAACCACCTGCCCTGGCTCATTACTCAGAACTAAATCCAATATAGCCCCCTCTCTAGTCGGGCTAGCCATATACTGTTCCAACGATCCTTCCAGTACACATTTTACAAATTCCTGCCCGTCCAAACCCCCAGCTGTAGGTACTTTCCAATCCACCTCAGGGAGATTAAAATCTCCCCCTATAACGACTCTGTTCTTTCTGCACCTATCCAAAATGTCTTTACATATGCCTTCTTCAACTACCCGCGGGCTGTTGGGTGGCCTATAATACACCCCTAGCATAGTAATTGCCCCCTTTCTATTCCTCAACTCCACCCACAGCGACTCCACTCCTAACTCCTCTGAATTGTCTTCTCTCTGCACCGCTGTGATGCTCTCCTTAACTAACGCCACTCCCCCACCTCTTCTGGACTCTCCTCTGTCATGCCTGAAGCACTTATACCCAGGAATATTCAGTTGCCACTGCTCCCCTTCCTTTAACCACGTCTCCATCACCGCAACCACATCTAAGTTCCTTGCAAACATTAAAGCCCTAAGTTCATCCGTTTTTCCCGTTACGCTCCTCGCATTGAAACAGACACACTCCAGACCTCCAAGCCCACTCGGAACCTCCTTCTCCCTGGTGTATTTCTTCTCATCCAAGCTTAGTCTATCTCCCATCTCGCTTATTAGTCTCTTCCGGCTATTTTGTGTGGATCCAGCATTATTGGATTGCTTTTACAGCAGCAAAATTGATCTTAATTGATAAAATGTTTGTTTTGATCTGAACTAATGCAGAATTCTGTTGTTTTGTATTTTCCCCTGAGATATTGCCTAGTAAGCATGATAAGGTTGATTGACTAGTAAGGTCATATGACTGGGTACAGTTCAGCTTTCATTGAGAACTTAAGGCAATCTGCTTTTGTGATTTTTACAGACAGATTGGTCTCTTTGTCTCTCTTGGTCAGTCTGAAATGAAGTGGAAACTGGCATCTTTCTTTTTTCTCTGGGATTCCACTGTTTGGGAGTGGAGTTTTCCCTGGAAGTTGCTGTGTGAGAATTAGAAGACAGTTTTCTGATTGGATCACTCTCCAGAAATGTCAAAAGGCTGGAAATCTGGCACCTATTTAAGCATCTTTGGTTTCTGTGCTCACTGATTCTAAAGAAGGAATTTATGTCCACAGGAGATCCTGCTAAATTGGAACAATAGTGATAGCTAGGTGTTAAGAATAATGTTTTATCATGTTTCAGTATTTTAATTGGTAAAAGTTTTCCTAATTCTTTATGTTACATTCTAACTGTGTCCTTAAATAAAGTTTGCTTTGATCAAAGCTTCCTAGTGGGTTACTTTAATCATACCTGGAATGAAAACTTTATGCTCGATTGCCCTCCAATCAAATGTAAAATAGAGAGTCTAGGCTAACTTTCTAATATACCTCAGAGTTTCTGCTCTGGTCCTGAACAAAGGGAAATAGTGGATATATAATAATTCTGGTTCACCAGTTAAGTGAATAACAGCTGTAATGTTTATTTGCATGTAGATATATACAGAGGCATACAGCCTCATGGCTAACAGTCAACTGCAGGATTAAACCTTTACAGGAGGGCAATCCTCCACCCTGGTGCCTGATTGGTATTCCCTGGTGACGTGGCCTCATCAGCAAGTCGTCCCATAGAAGGGATAAACAGCATATCCCTCCCCCTGTCAGCTCTTTTATACATTGATAATAATTAAGTTACTCAGTTCCCAATAATTAGAACATGAAAAGCATGGATCCAGTCCATTGTAAATGGGGTCTTTCTAGTGGGTGGTGTAACTCCTCTGTGGGCACTGCTTCCACTGGGATGTTTTCTGCAAAAATCACTACTCCAGGTACATCTCAGCTATCGGATAACTCAGCTTCACCTGTTTCCATGGAGACAACAGATTCACCTGTCACAGGCAGACATCAGCTTCACTGCTCGGATGGTCAACAATATTCCTATTGGTAAAGTGGCAGCACTGACTGCATAGTCTACATCTTCCGGATGATTCTTCTTTGGAGGTCCATTTCATAAGACAAAGATCCTGTTTATAAGATCTTCAACTCGAGCCATTTCCAAAATTTCTGACACACAGCTTCTCCACTAATCACAGCTTTGCTGCTTTGCCTGTATCATGATTTGTCTTCTGATTGCACTGAGTGGCCTCCATCCTCTCCAGTAAACTCAGAAACACCAAACTTAGCCTGATCCCGAGACTCTGGCCCATCAACAACCCTGCAGCTATGGAATGGTTCTATAATCCAGCAGGAATCATGAGATTCTGGTTTCCAGAATCACCCTGACTGCTTCTTAAAGTCCTTGGTGAAGGTTTGACTAGCTCGATAGGCCAACCTGTTGGACACTGGATGGTGAGGCTCAGTCCTTCGGTTTTGATAACATTTCAGGAGATGGAATTTTGAAATTCAGCATCATGAAGACTGTTCCACTTTTCAATAAAATAACGCCAGATATCTTTTGGGTTATAAAACACTGATGTAATTTCTCAATGTCAGAGACTTCACCTCAAATACTTGCATCCAGTTTGAATGTGCATTGACAAAGAGCAAAAACAATCCCTAAGAATAGACCAACGTGATTGATAAGTACCCATGGCCAGCCAGTACATTCCCCAGGGGGGCAGTGAGCTGTAAAAGGCAATCTTTGCTGCATTTGGCACTGTTGACAGTGCTTGATTCACTTCTGAATATCAGCGTCAATACTAGGCCGTCACACAACTCCTGATAAGCATCTTCACCAGAGAAATGCAAAAGTAAGTAATTCAGTTAGGAGCAGCTCTCTGCCTGGTACAGGAATGATCACTGTTACACCCCGGATTATGATGCTGTATTCACAACTTAATTTATCTTTCTAAATTCATCTCTTCAGAAACTGGCTCGTGGCCCAACCTATTAGTATCCTGTGCCTCACTCTGGATAAAAATGGATCCCTGCTGGTCCAATATTCGATTTGCTGCACCAAAACTGATAATGTATTCAAGACGTTGAACAACATGACATTTTCCTGTGCTACTCAAGGAGATGCAACATCCTTTTGCAAAGGCAGGTGACTAAATGCATCCACATTCGCTGTGTGTGTGTGTGTGT